>JAVTVY010012066.1:0-54355 GCA_036873755.1 Hanleya hanleyi | reverse complement strand
TCGACTTTCTAAAAGTCGAAGTCGTAGTGAAAGTCGAAGTCGATTCGGCGATTTCACGAAGTGAAAGTCGAAGTCGTAGCGAAAGTCGAAGTCGATTTGGCGATTTCACGAAGTGAAAGTCGAAGTCGTAGCGAAAGTCGAAGTCGTAGTGAAAGTCGAAGTCGTAGCGAAAGTCGAAGTCGTAGTGAAAGTCGAAGTCGTAGCGAAAGTCGAAGTCGTAGTGAAAGTCGAAGTCGTAGCGAAAGTCGAAGTCGTAGTGAAAGTCGAAGTCGTAGCGAAAGTCGAAGTCGATTCGGCGATTCGACGATGCGAAGTGACGAAGTCGCGAAGTGAAATCCACTTCGCGACTTCGTCACTTCGCATCGTCGAATCGCCGAATCGACTTCGACTTTCGCTACGACTTCGACTTTCACTTCGTGAAATCGCCGAATCGACTTCGACTTTCGCTACGACTTCGAGTTTCACTTCGTGAAATCGCCAAATCGACTTCGACTTTCGCTACGACTTCGACTTTCACTTCGTGAAATCGCCGAATCGACTTCGACTTTCACTACGACTTCGACTTTTAGAAAGTCGATGTGACGAAGCGACGAATGGCCGCATCCGGCTTCCATACATGTGTAATGTGGGAGAAACTCTGGTGTGTATTTGGGAGTTGGATGTTCGAATATTGTGATTTGCGCTGGGGCGTTGTATTTGTAGTATGTTATGGGAGAATATGATGCGTTGTGAGGAACTAGGTGTGTTTATGTAATCTGTGTAAGGAAACCGGGTGCTGTACGCCTGGGTTCGATGGTTGCTGTGTGATTAGAGAATTTCTGTGTGAAGATTCTGTGTGGTAGATATACGCGTCACTCGCGTTTCTATGTGACTTCTGTGGAGATTGTATAACTGTGTTCTTTGTGGGTTTTTCTGTGTGTGTTAAGCTGTGTGGTATGTTCATGAAAGTTTATGTGAGGTAAAGTTTAACATATGGAGTGACATGGAGAAGATATAGTATGGGAATATGTGGTGCGGGTGGCCATGTCGGAGACCTGGGATTGGGGAGTGTGGCCAGCTCCCTACCCTGCCTTCGTCATGGAACACTTTCGGGAGTTTTCTCCGAACCGTCATGCAATGCGTGTTATAATTTATCGTGAATTCGGTGGAGTAAGAGAGCCACCACGCGGGGAGTGAATAAATGCGTCATTATTTGATTATAGTCTCAACCCTCGTCTAGTTAGGAGTTTAATGATCTTTTTATGTGGAGGTGTAGCAATTATGGTTATGTTCTCCCTCTACATATATTCTCTCTGGTGAGGTAGCCGTTTGCTGGGGCGGGTGTGCGCTGGGTCATCATGTCTGAGTGCACGCAGACTGCTGGCTCCTCGTACATTCGTCCCTGTGGGTTCCCTCTCTAATAGAAAGTGTTGGCCGCTGGTGAAGGCGAGCCTTGAAATTATTAGGGGAGAGAGAATGGGGAGCCCAATTTATAGTCTGGACGGCTGTTAGATTAGAGGCTTATACCAGTGGTGGGTTGGATGATGTTTTTGTATTAGTTGCGGCCATGTAGCTGGTAGGCTGGCCTGCGGATTATATTTTTAAGAATTAAGATGAGCAGTCCCATGCGGCTGATTATATTTATTGGGGCCGTAAAGCTGGTAGGCTGGCCTGTGGATTATATTTTTGAGAAATAAAGTGATCAGTCTCATGAGGCTGACCATTTGAACGAGATTTTTAGTGGGTTTGGGTGTAATTATAGACAGTCTGGTAATGAGACTGGACTATTGGGATGGTTACCATTTTATTGAAGTTGGGTGTTTTTAGGAAGCAGTGTACTTTTGTACACTGCAAGTTACGCATTTTGACACATGTGATATAACATGGAGAATTCACGTCTTTGTCTCGTATTTTAGTAATAGTTGTCAAGGCTGGAAGGCTGGTTTTATAAGGGCGAAATAAGATCTTCGCCAAAAAGAAAACGGGGAGGGGTGTTGCAGGGATAGCTTTACGATCCAAACTGCTAGCCCTGTTACCTCGAAATAAATCGTACATGCCAGGAGATTGCTCCAAACCGGTTTTGGCCTGAAGCTGGAACTTAGCGATCTTCGTGCATGCTCTGATATCGTCAGATAGGAATTGAGACTGAGAGAGATAGGACGTGTATTCGGGTGGTGGAGGGACAATTTTAACGGGGCATATTTTAGGTCTATATCGCAGTAGGTGTTGCTAGTCGAGGCACACCAATGCTACGACATCTCTATCTCGAGCAGAAGTGACTTGTCACCAGTGTCTTCTTGAATGTTCAACTACATGACTGTTATTCGCAGATCTATAATCACATACGGATCACAAAGAAGGCTTTTCCCGGATATGTTTTCTGGTATGTCCAACAAGTCGATTCTATTGGGCGGATCTATAATCACATAGCGAACATTTGAAAGGCTTTTTTCCAGTGTGTGTTCTCATATGCATAAAAAGAGTACCACTTTTAGCGGATATATAGTAACATATTGAACACTTAAAAGGCTTTTCTCCAGTGTGTGCTCTCATAAGTACAATGATCCGGCTTCTTGTGACGACTCTATAATCACAAAAAAGAGCACTTGAAAGGCTTTTCACCAGTGTGTGTTCTCATATCTACAATAATCCGGCTTCTTATGACGACTCTAGAATCACATACAGAGCGCTTGAATGGCTTTCCACTAGTGTGTATTCTCATATGTTCAGTAATCTGGTTCGTTGTGATGGCTCTATAATCACATACAGAACAATTAAAATTTCTCCGGTGTGTGCTCTCATATGATTACCAGAATTATCGCTACCAGCGAATCTAAAGCCACAAGACAACACTTGAAGAACTTTTCTCCAGTGTGTGTTCTAATATGTCAAACAAGACCACCTTTTCTGGCGAACCTATTATCGGATAGAGAACATTTGAGCAATTTGCCGATGCGTTGGACCAAGTTTCGTGTCGATCGTTCCAGCGGTTCCAGAGGGGAAGTTTTTTTTTTAAACAGGTCAACCCAAGACGGCCGCCCGGGAATTCGACCAATCGGCTTCATTTGGTTATGCGCCAGTTCCCATGCCGTGATATCAATATGCGAAGTTTCGACTTCATCGGTACCATGTCTTACGACTAATAAACGAACGTGGATAATGTAATTAAAATATCTATAAGTGATTAAACAGACCATCATCTATTCATTTGATTTCTGCGCGTACCGGTACTATTTAAGTTGGAGTTTGAATATGTATCTAAAATCAGACATTATCGCCGCGAGCGCACCACGTGTCAGGGTGTTATTGGCCTGTTTTACAAGTATGCGATAAGGTGTGATATATTTCAATATCGATGCGTGCTTATACGAAACCCACGCGAAAATAGAACCATAAATCTAAATACAGTATGTTCAAATTTATTTCCAGGAAAACGCGAACTAGTAGACCGCATCTCCGGCGACCTCGGATCCCGGGGGACTAGGCGGCCCTGGGCCCTCGCATGTTGGGCTGTGATGATTTGCTTATTTTAGCTTTGTGTAAATGAATCGTACACGGTTTGTATGTGTTAAATAGAACAAGAAAGTCAAATGGATTCAGGCATGAGGTATGATTTTTTTCAATATCGAAGCGTGCTTATAAAAGCGAAACAAACGTGAAAATAAAACGATAAATCTGCATACATCTATTTTAGGAAAACCGCTAAAAGGTGACCCCTGAACCCTCGACTGATGTGTCAATCGCCCCCCCCCCCCCACCATGCATGAATTTTCGCTGGATCCGCCCTCGAACGCCCAAGCAAAAGTCCTGTGTGCCTCCATGTATGTGTACCTATGAATTGCCAAACAACCAGTCCGTAATTCAGTCATGACGCAAGTCCTACTTTTCATATACCCACAGTGTTTAACGCGCGTCGTCGATTTGTTTTATGCAGAAATAGAAGTTTATTTCTTTATCCAAGGTATGTGTGGCCGTTGTAATTGCATATTCGGTGTGTGTATCAGTACTCTGCCTCTCCTATATTTCAGGGGGTGGGGTTAAGATAATTCCCATGTATTTATAGAATATAGTCACAACGTATTGTTATAGACTTGACTGTAGTAATGGGTATGAGTGCCCGTCATTTGCAAAAGAAAACACAAGGGGCAGTAATCCCCAGGGCATTGTTAGTCATCACAAGGGTACTGGTTTTGGCTTGATATGTATCCTGATGTTATTGTTATACTGTATCTATAATCAAGCAACTGTGCCAGCAATCGGGATTCTTCGATGCAATTGTGCTGGAGAAACCATACATGTATAACTGGCCTTCTCCGAATAAACCAGAGTTTTACTTTTGTAAAATTAACCCTTAACTAACTGTGCAGTATATTTCAAACAAAACTGTCTTCATGGCAACCAATTCGACATGAGAGCACAAAAGTTTCGTGATTTCATTGAAAATCTCAGCGTTAGATGTCTGTCAATTCTCGGATACCGACGAAGTGTCATAGATGTTTTATTTTTTTGTCCATTTATGATTGATTTAGACAAATACAAGTTCATATATTTCTCGGACCCACTAATGAATTTCCAATAATGGATATAGTAAAAATATATCCTTATAAAGAGGTTCCAGTCCATATTATTTTTATCTCGCCTTGCGAAGAAAAGGGGAGATATTTTGAGGGGAGTGGGGAGGATGTCGTTGTCGGTGTTGGTGTCCCCTGCCTGGAAATGATAAGGATTTTGGTTTAGCAAATTAAAAAAAATCTAGAAAATTAAAAAATATATAACAAATTTTTAAGAAAATATTGGGGGGGGTATTCTACCTGGAGGTACTACTCGGTCTCCTGGTGTGATCCAATGTTAAAATCCCTATGATAGACTTTTGCGTTAAGCTGAAGTGCACATGCACATCTGTACTTAGAAAGTTTGCTGCAGTTGTCAGCTGTCATTGGATGAAACTGGGTACACATGTTCCTTATGATTAGAGGATGTACCTGTGCAATTTAGGAGATGAGATATTGATATTTGCCCAAATTATGGCAAATGATAGTTTTCCGTTTAGGGCAATTCCATGATATCGCGGACAAAACTTGCAAAAATAAATATCAGCTGTGGGCAAAATGATGCATTTAGCATTATGGCTAGGTCCCTCAAGGTTGACAATTTAGTGCTGATATACTCATTTACTGCTTGATTTAATAAATTAGGCAATTTTAATGACTACCAATTTTTTTAACCCTTTAAATGTACAAATTACTGATATTTCACTGTTGATTTAGGATTCATCTGGTTATAGCCAGCTGAACCAAAGTGATTTTATACTTTTTATGGAAGAAGTGTCTTTCTAAAACTGGTGGTTGAAAGAGCATATCTGCAATGCTAGCAGAAATTGATGAGACAAAATTTGGTGTCAAGTTATTGTAACATGAGTTACCGAAAAAGTGACAGTTTTTAGTTTTCAAAGAAAATTATTGAAGTTGTTGGCTGCTCAGTTAATTTTCTCTGCCTTTGATACACACTGAAAGAAATTATAGCAGTGGAATTGATATTTCATCCATGCATCATAATTTATGAAGCTGCTGAACTTCGTAACATGAGTTACTTTGTAACATGAGTTACCAAAATGGGGTCCTGTAACATGAGTTACCATCATAATGGGAGATAACTCTGAACAATCTAGGTGCCTCTGCTTGTAATTAGCCACAACTCCTGAATAAACATTGATCTGTGTAAAACCCGACAATGCACGTCTGTACAGTATTACAAGCATCTTTCATGTGAGGTTAGAAGTTGTTCATCAAATAGTGACCCAGATCTGGTCTCGACAAGAAAGTATCGATTGATGGGATAAAGGGCCATAACTCTTTGGAAATTCATCGAAATGCATAAAAAGCCAACAGTGCACATCTACAAGGTATAGTAAGAGAGATATGGTCTGGACGAGAAATTACTAACAAAATAAAGGGCCATAACTCTGTGAAAAATCATTGAAACGCAGAAAGGAAATCTGACAGTGCACAGCTGTATGGTACTAAGCATCTTCCATGCAAGTTTTGAAGATGTTCATCAAATAGTAAGTGAGATATGGTCCGGATAAGAAAAATTATAAACTGACGAGATAACGGGTCTTCACCCAAATAAAAGCATTGAAATGTGCACAAAAAAATGATCTTATTATGGATGGACCAACGGTCTCATTCATCCAGTCAAGGGCTAATGCTCCTATAGAACACCAAATCACTGCTAATCCTGTTGATTCTCCAATTAGAGGACTGGTATGTCTATGAGTATGGCAGAGACGGTTTCCTCAGTGTGGTTACCGCTCTTGGCATGGAGAATCAGGGGTTATTCTAGCCCAAAATTGTTCATAAACTCAATTTCAAAATTTTGAAAACTCAATTTTTTTTCGCGCCTACGGCGCGCAAAGAAATCTACAATACTCAATATTTTTGCCTTTTTCATCAAAAAAATGATGAAACTCAATTTTTCCAACTTTTTCATCACACCAATTACAAAACTGAGGTTAGTCATATGTTTGATCATATGTTTACAAAACTTCTTCAGAAACCATAGGTTGTTTATAGCATGACCTCATGCTAATTAAAACATACATGCTAGATGCTATAATCATTAATTATTGAAGCTAAATTTTTTACCATTAACAGAGAAGACTGTGATCGAATATACAACCTGGCAACATTCCTATTGTACAGATTTATACACTCTGAAATCTCTCATAAATATCGCCAGAAAAAAATATTTATGAAATAATTATTCTTTAAAGAGACATTTTAAGTTTGTTTTATTTTAATTGAAACATTATGTAAATAATTATGGTAGACAGTAAAACTCAAATGCACACACATTGTGTAAACAGAAATCAAGGGGAAAAAACTCTTACTTGTGATCAATATTAAAGATAACTGCAGAATTTATTACCCGAATTTTCAACATCAGGAGTCCCCTCTTATTGAAATCTTCTTTATTTCTTTTACACTGATTGAAGATATGGATTCTCTGTCCACGGCGACGAATTTTGTATGTCCGTCGTCCTCAAGCTACGAGTATAATATTGGTCGACAGTCTGTGTTGTTGTTGTTGTCGGGAGTGAAGACGTGAAGCGCTCGACCACTTCGCTCAAAAGCGTTTCATCAGATAAATGGATGGTTAAATGAATTGGTTGATGAGTAAACAACTGATCCATAAACTGAAACCACGATGGCTTTGGTACGCGACCGTCAAAAGTGCCGGAGTTAAAAATTTACTGCCACGTGCTTGACACGAGGGAATCCTCGCTAGAAAAGGACTGTGCCTCGTTTTGAACTACGACTTTCCCCAAGAATGTGAACCAAGATGGCGGCTCTTCAGTCGCCTTCGCGCTGATTCGCGCTGTGAAGGTTCATTCGTTTTACTTAGATTTGCTTACTTATTTCTTTTACGAACAATAACTACTGATAATTAAAATACATGCGGCATTATTTATTTCCAAAATATTGATGCGGGCGGGTCATGCGAAACAACCTATCAACTGACAACTGGTATGTTGTGGGAAAACTCAAATTTTTTTCGTGCGCTTTGCGCACAAACGGCAAAAATTGCAAAACTCAATTTTTTTAATCAAAACTCAATTTGAAATTTTTCTGCAAAACTCAATATATATTGTTTTTCATCGTGGTAACCACGATGAAAAAACGGCTAGAAAAACCCCTGAGAATATTAAAATAGTTTTGGCGATAGAGACTGCAGAGAATCATTGGAAATGGCCATTTCTCCAGGACGAGATATTCTACTACAGAGAGCAGATGATCCAGAGACTTGAATCAACTTGATGTAGCAAATAACCATGGCCACTAATCAGTTCACAGAGAAGTTTGATAATATTATACATGTAGCCTTCAAAACGTTTATAATCAGATAATACTTAAATTTCTTGAATTTCACAAAGAATCGACCATTAATCATGTTGATGAATTTCAAATTTTATACAGTTATTTAATTACATTCTTCATGTTGTTTGAGACACTTTTTTGACACGAGAGAAACATGTTCCAGGAGACTAAATTGTTCCTTCTTTCATTTGGACAAACCGTAACATGAGTTACTGTAACATGAGTTACCACATGTTTAGCTCGGTGGAAATAAAACGGTGTTGCATCAGTTGTTTACAACCAGGACAATACACAGTCCAGACAGTGTACTAAAAGAAAAGACTTTTAATTCTCAGATTAATTGATGAGTATTCAGAGGTTTTTCGGAGAAACACTGTACCCTCCGAGGGCATGTCCGTTTACTGTAACATGAGTTACCGAACTTTGCAATAAGATTAATTCAATACTATTGATAACACACTGCTGTGTTTGTGTGGAAAACAAAGCTACCAGCTAACATTACTACCTTGAAAAATAGGAAGGATCTGGATGCAAATCATAGTATTAAAATCCCAGGGTAAACATGAAGGTTATGGCTAAAGTGTAACATGAGTTACCGTGGAATTGCCCTTTAGGTGAATTATACATGTAGGCCCCTACATGTATACATGTACATGGTAAGTTTGCTGCAGTTGTCAGCTGTCATTGGATGATTATGAAACTGGGTACACATGTTTCTTATGTTTAGAGGATGTACCCGTGCTATTTTTGAGATGAAATATTAATTTTTCTCCAAATTATGACAAATGGTAGAGTTTTGCGTTTAGCTGAAATGCACATGTACATCTGTACATCACAGTTTGCTGCAGTTGTCAGCTGTCATTGAGTGATTATGAGACTTGGTACACATGTTTGTCATGATTAGAGGATGTACACCCACACGGTCTGTGCTATTTAGAAGATGAAATATTAATTTTTGTTCAAATTTTGAGGGTTTTGTCTAAGTAATCTGCCAATAATAATGTACATGTATATACATGTACACCTGTACATGGAAAGTTTTCTGAAGCTGTCAGCTTTCATTGGATGAGTTTAACACTTGCTACCCCAGTTCAATGTGATTTGAGGATGTGCATGTGCTATTTAAGAAATATGACATTAAATATGAATATACATGTCTTAATTATTGCAGTTTAGACTTTGTACGTTTCCATTGATAAGGTTTTTTTTTGGGCAAAAATTTACATGTAGATCTGTACATGGGAAGTTTGTTGAACCTTTCGTGGGGTGATTATAAAACTTGGTGGACATGTTTCATGTTTTCCTATGTCAGAGCTGTCCCGCAGTAATCCCACATGAGACTGACCTGTCCAACAGTAATCCCAAATGGCACTGGCCTATCCAGCAGTAATGCCACACTGGACTGACCTATCGAGCAGTAATCCCATATGGAACTCAACTATCCAGCAGTAATCCCAGACTGGACTGGTCTATCCAGCAGTATTCCAATTTGGGACTGGCCTATCCAGCAGTAATCCCACACAGGACTGACCTATCCAGTAGTAATCCCAAATGGCACTGGCCTATCCAGCAGTAATGCCACACGGGACTGACCTATCCAGCAGTAATCTCAGACCGGACTCACTGGCTTGTCCAGCAGTAACCCCACATGGGATTGGCCTATCCAGCAGTAATCTCACACGGAACTGACCTATCCAGAAGTAATATGACACTTGACTGCAATATGCAGCAGTAATCCCACTGACCTATCAAGCCATAATCCTACATGGGACCAGGCCTCTCATTTTGAGGAGAGTGATTACGGTTAAAGGATACAATCACTCTCCTCAAAATGAGAGGCCTGATGGGACTGACCTATTCCGCTGTAATCCAACACAGGTTTAGCCTATCCAGCAGTAATCCCACACGGGACTGGCCTCCCCAGCCGTAATCACACACGGGATTGCTGTATGCAGCAGTAATCCCACACTGGGATGCCTATGCAGCAGTACTCCCACACGGGACTGTCCTATCCAGCATTAATCCCATACGAGAATCATCTATCCAGTAGTAATCCCAGACAGGACCGGCCTATCCAGCAGTAATCCCACTTGGGACTGGACTATCCAGCAGTAATCCCACAGGGGACTGGTCCAGCCATCAGTAATAACACACGGGACTGGTCCATCCAGCAGTAATCCTACACAGGACTGGCCTATCCAGCAGTAATCACACATGGGACTGACCTATCCAGCAGCAATCTCAGACTGGACTGCCTATGCAGCAGTAACTACACGGCACTGACCTATCCATCCTACATGAGATTAACTTATATGCCGTTAATCCCACATGGGACTAATGCTATTGTCTGTACCAGATAATCTATTCCAGACAGTATTGTCTGTACCACATCACCTATTCCAGACGTTATTGTTTGCTCTAAATGTATGCTTTCAATACTGCTGCAGCTTCAGCAAATGACCCCGCAAGGCGAGATGTTGGGGTGCTCAGAACGCTTGTTATTATGTTTTGACAAGATGTATCCTAAACATTCAACAGTAAAATAGATGACATTAAGGGGTCACTGGTCGGGCTTATTTTTGTAAAATTTGGGATTTGATATGTCAAAAAGTTTGTGATATGTGATAAAGTTTAATCATACTCTATTGTATGGAACTTGATAGGAATTCCATGAAAAATGTACATATTTCTCAAGAAGTTAAAACGTCATTTATTCAAAATGCCTCCATAGTTTTCTGGAACAAGGCTTAAAACGGAAGATTTTTAATGAAACTGGGGGTTATCAGGGTTTTCAACATGACCAACCATGGTCATCAAGCAAAATAACACGGATTTCTTCAAGTCAGTTAGCCGTTGTTCCTTCGATGCTGTCTATTCGTCCTGAAATTTAGAGAACGCATTATCCAATTTCAAAATACTTAAAAAAATGTTTTCTTTAAAGTTTATATATATATAATCCTTTTTCATTCAAATATCCCAAATTGATTTCGTATGAAAGTTCAATTGTCAATTTCATACAGTATATTTACTTGTAAGTATCAGTCTAAGCCGACGTAAGACAATGCTAATCTAAGAAAACATTTCACCAAAGACTTACAATATGAGCTAATGTTTTGTTGTCTTGCGAGACATTTAGACAATATTATTAAGGATAAATTATACACAGTCGTGGCGGTGATAAATTTCTCCACTGTATATAAAGCACTGCCCAAGGTGGTGAGAAATAACAATTGATATCAATGAAATATATTTTGAGAAGAAAAATTGTCATTTATTTAGCGTGTCGTACGGGACAAACTGGCATCACTTTTACCTGCTTGCAATAATTGCAAAGCTCTATGAGTTGACATATCATATGTGGAAATTTAGCATTCCACATTGTATGTTCCTTGTTATAGAATATTGAACGTCTTGGGTAAAGTTGGGTCATCAGAAGCGAAGACGTGATGTATCGTACGGGACACCTAAAAACAATGTACGGATTATTTCTGTCCGTGGCATTTGCTAAATTGCTAATTGATAAATGTTTTCTGTAACTGAATACCAGGAGAGTAATTAGGATATACTGTAACTAGTTATTTAAAACCTAATATTTCCAAGATATCCGGTAATAAACATAAAATTTAGCACCAAATAATGAAGTGATTTTTGAGAGAGAAAGAATAATTTGGTCGTCAGCGGGATTCGAACCCACGACCCCGGCTTATCGTGCCGTAATCTCGATGCCAGAGAATGAGCGAGACTTCCTCGCCAGGCACCAAGTTCGTCGCGAGCCGCCCATGACAGAGGAGATCATAAAACCTTTGCTATCGCTTCCTGTAGGCCATACGTAGAGCGTATATGCCTACTGAATTCCGATTAGCAGGAATCATTATTTGTAGCGACAATTAGAAAATATCTAGAACTACAACAACTCGGCAGGATGGATGGGCACTGTTACTTGTTTAGTTTCTGCTAGACGAAAAGAACAAATATGGCTGTGGTATCGTTTAGCATACAAATTCATTATATTTGGGAGGGTATACATGTACATGGGGGGGGGGGGTATACATGTACATAGGTTGAGGGAGAAATCTGTATGATATGAAAAAGGAAAATTGTGGGCATATGGGTTTATTAGTGGGCTTGATCTCTGTATCCATTGATGTTGTAATTGGGGCCGATATGAATGTGGGAGGTGAATAGTATCGAGTTGACGACATGAGCCGGAGTTTATGGCCGGCGAGACAGAGTGGATTAGTCACGGACAATAAAGGGACGGTTGTCAGTGTCTATTTGATACTTGTTCAAGGCACCATGTGTTGGAAGGTGTGGAGGATCGGCGGGAACGGCATGTCCTGCATGACCAGTGCCCATCGTACCACGATGGAGTGCCCAAGTAAATCCATCCATCCATGGAAGTTTATGGCTCTTTGCAGGCTCAAATTGAAAGCCGATATACACCGTTTTTAATTGGTTTATTAGGATGATGGGGGAAGGGGATTTCATTACTCCCGCCTCCGTCCCCCACGCCTCCCTGTCTATTGACAATGGTTTGGGAGAGAGGCATTAACTTTTACAATAATGACTATTGACCGTCATTAGATAGGGAGAGTTATATATTATATATATTATCATACAGCTGTCTCCACAAATTTTCAAGCTGATTGTTCTTGTTCTCACGGTTTTAGACGTTTTCGGAGTTCTTTCTGAAAATATTTCATTCTTCACAGACAGTCCGGTACAACTCCAAAACGGGGAACGTTCCCAAATTGGGAAACATATTTCCTGAACAGGGAATCTTCGGCAAATATTGTTGTTCATTCATAAATTGCAAACAACACAAATATTATACTCAAATGTCATCTCAATAAGTAAGTTTAGTATTGTTTCATAATACAGAATAATTATTTTTTCTCATTATGGTTTCAATTGTTCAAATAATGCTATTATTAAATTTGGATCCTAATTTTCTCAGTCCCTGCACTTCTCTGCACATTGACCATCCACACAAAGATAGTTCACTATGGCCCTGCCATCACATGATCAGTGTCTTGATCGTTAGCCATTGTTAGCCCGAGATATTCCAGTCTGAATATGATGGTTTCCTGAAATAGAAACATTGGTCAGCCCTATGGTGGGCCAACGATCCATTGAAACCATAATAAGAAAAAATAATTATTCTGTATAATGAAACAGTACCAAACGTGCTTATTTAGAGGACATTTGAGTATAATATTTGTGTTATTTGCAATTTATGAATGAACAAACATATTTGCCAAAGGTTTCCTGTTCAGGAAATATGTTTCCTAAAATATGTTTCCTAATTTGGGAATGTTCCCTGTTTTGGAAAAGTTTCCTGTTCAGGAAATATGTTTCCCAATTTGAGAACGTTCCCCGTTTTGGAGTTGTACCGCACTGACAGAGATGTACATCAGTAATGGCAATCTCAAAATCAGACTTTTTCTTTAGCGTATTTCAGGTCGCACACATCCACCCAAATACACACAGCCACCGCGATCCACCATCACCCACCGAGCGCTGTCATACGTCATTGTTGATTTTTATTCGTATAAATTATTGCGTCTGGATATTAATAAATTATATGCGTTATAATTCTACCTGAATATAATATTAAAGATCTACATATGGTATTATAAGTAAATCTTCCGAATTTATACGTTAATCGTTTAAATAGTCTATATTTTAGGTTTCATTCCGCTTTTACAAAAAGGTGATATTTCGATATATATTTTTATACGGGTTCATAGCAATAAATTAGCCGAGTCTGTACGTTCATATATATTGTAGACTGTTAAGTTTTTACAAATTGCAATTAGCATATACCAAACACTCGGTATATATGCGTGTTTAACCTCGCTATACAGCTAGAAATCGGTCATGGTGCATAATTGTATTGATTTTAATACCTGTCAATGCGAAGGGTGTGTGTTATGGTAACAGGTGTGATCGAATAACAGAAATCACTCGGTCTGAATATAAACGTGTGTTTCAATTATAACGCGTAGAACTCGATTGCAATTAGCATATGATAATATTGGGGAGTTTGAGTGTTTATATTTACAGACCGATATCAATTTAGTTAGGGCAATTATACATTCAGCGTATAGCGGGAGTTGAATGGGCATATCGTGAGATAGATCATTATTTGAGAATTGTTTGTCGAAATATATATATATCTCTAATAGAATTCAACTTATAGCTTACTTCGGAATGGCGAATTTACTGAAAAATATCATCGAACCTAGAGAATCGTCCGTAAGTATTGTAATTTTATCGCGATCTACTCACGGATAATACCGACTTTGTCGATATAACGATGTACATAGCGAACGGTGTTGTAAATGTTTGATTATAACTGATTTGAATACAAGGGCTACGCACTTTTAATATTCCAACTCTATATTTTTTATAGGCTAACAACTCTACATGGGCCGGATTCGTACGAGCGGATTTTTAGGAACTTTTCGGGACTATTCTTGGACTAGTCTTGGACTATTCTTGGACTTGCGCAGATTTTTAGGAACTTTTCATGAACTTTGGGGGACTGCCTCGGACTATTGTTGGATTTGTGTGGATTTTAAGAACTTTTCATGAACTTTTGGGGACAGTGAGTGAGTGAGTGAGTGAGGGACTTTTCTTGGACTAGGCTTGGACTAGTCTTGGACTATTCTTGGATTTGTATGGATTTTAAGAACTTTTCATGAACTTTTGGGGACAGTGAGTGAGTGAGTGAGTGAGTGAGTGAGGGACTTTTCTTGGACTAAACTTGGACTTGTATGGATTTTAGGAACTTTTCATGAAGTTTTAGGGACAGTGAGTGAGTGAGTGAGTGAGTGAGGGACTTTTCTTGGACTAGTCTTGGACTAGTCTTGGACTATTCTTGGATTTGTATGGATTTTAGGAACTTTTCATGAACTTTTGGGGACAGTGAGTGAGTGAGTGAGTGAGTGAGTGAGGGACTTTTCTTGGACTAGTCTTGGACTATTCTTGGATTTGTGTGGATTTTAAGAACTTTTCATGAACTTTTGGGGACAGTGAGTGAGTGAGTGAGTGAGTGAGTGAGGGACTTTTCTTTGACTAGTCTTGAACTAGTCTTGGACTATTCTTGGATTTGTGTGGATTTTAAGAACTTTTCATGAACTTTTGGGGACAGCGAGTAAGTGAGTGAGTGACTTTTCTTGGACTAGGCTTGAACTAGTCTTGGACTATTCTTGGATTTGTGTGGATTTTAAGAACTTTTCATGAACTTTTAGGGACTATTCTTTGACTTTTCTTGGACTTGTGTGGATTTTAAGAACTTTTCATGAACTTTTGTGGAAAACAATAAAGAGCTGCTACACCAATCTATGAATGGTATATTTATTATCACTGGATACTCGTTGTAACCGACTATCGCCCATATAAAGTCATATCGAAACGACTCTGGACGGTGGCTGAAAGAAAGAAGAACGCAACCTCGTTTGTTAAAGTTCAAAGTATATATTTATTAATACAAATTAATTTAGTAATGACAGTTTCAAAACGAAAATGCAAACTGAGCAATCCTAGTACCCAAACACTAATTTCATGCCATTTCCATAACTCTGTGAAAGAGCTGAGGGTATATCGATAACGAACGCAAGGATACGTCCTGGTGGCGGAATCAACTAATCAACATGTTTGATCGGTTGCCTTGTGTACTCGCGCGGTAAAAGTCTGTTTATTAAGAATTTACGCATTTCAGCGACAGATTCTTCGGCTTCATCGTTTGATAAATCGTCTTCCTCACGCAGCCGTTTCTTAGTCGCCATTACTTTCTGATGAATCGGGTGCTTTCGTAGTTTTCTCCATAACCTTAAATTACGGACGTAGATATTTCGGAATCTTGTCTGTATTCTAGGTAAAAGCATTCAGCTAAAGTGAAATGACTCTATTTGCTAACAGGGGGCGTCGGTTCATTCGTCATCATCGGAGTTATCTCCCACTAGTTCCAGTTTTTGTCACCAGGGCAATGAGTGGTCAATACGACCGAACATGGAAAAACCCTGATGTAAGATGAGGACCCGGATGTAAAACTACAATACCCAGGAAGTGACCTTTGACCCTGCGCTACTCGGAAGTGACGTTATCGTACGCAGGCACACACACACATACCTGGTGCACCCACACCCTAGTGTACCCTATGCCCTACGTCCGTAATTTAAGGTTTTGGAGAAAACTACGAAAGCACCCGATTCATCAGAAAGTAATGGCGACTAAGAAACGGCTGCGTGAGGAAGACGATTTATCAAACGATGAAGCCGAAGAATCTGTCGCTGAAATGCGTAAATTCTTAATAAACAGACTTTTACCGCGCGAGTACACAAGGCAACCGATCAAACATGTTGATTAGTTGATTCCGCCACCAGGACGTATCCCTGCGTTCGTTATCGATATACCCTCAGCTCTTTCACAGAGTTATGGAAATGGCATGAAATTAGTGTTTGGGTACTAGGATTGCTCAGTTTGCATTTTCGTTTTGAAACTGTCATTACTAAATTAATTTGTATTAATAAATATATACTTTGAACTTTAACAAACGAGGTTGCGTTCTTCTTTCTTTCAGCCACCGTCCAGAGTCGTTTCGATATGACTTTATATGGGCGATAGTCGGTTACAACGAGTATCCAGTGATAATAAATATACCATTCATAGATTGGTGTAGCAGCTCTTTATTGTTTTCCACAAAAGTTCATGAAAAGTTCTTAAAATCCACACAAGTCCAAGAATAGTCCGAGAATAGTCCCTAAAAGTTCATGAAAAGTTCTTAAAATCCACACAAATCCAAGAATAGTCCAAGACTAGTTCAAGCCTAGTCCAAGAAAAGTCACTCACTCACTCACTCGCTGTCCCCAAAAGTTCATGAAAAGTTCTTAAAATCCACACAAATCCAAGAATAGTCCAAGACTAGTTCAAGACTAGTCAAAGAAAAGTCCCTCACTCACTCACTCACTCACTCACTCACTGTCCCCAAAAGTTCATGAAAAGTTCTTAAAATCCACACAAATCCAAGAATAGTCCAAGACTAGTCCAAGAAAAGTCCCTCACTCACTCACTCACTCACTCACTCACTGTCCCCAAAAGTTCATGAAAAGTTCCTAAAATCCATACAAATCCAAGAATAGTCCAAGACTAGTCCAAGAAAAGTCCCTCACTCACTCACTCACGCACTCACTTACTCACTCACTCACTCACTGTCCCTAAAACTCCATGAAAAGTTCCTAAAATCCATACAAGTCCAAGTTTAGTCCAAGAAAAATTCCCTCACTCACTCACTCACTCACTCACTGTCCCCAAAAGTTCATGAAAAGTTCTTAAAATCCATACAAATCTAAGAATAGTCCAAGACTAGTCCAAGCCCATTCCAAGAAAAGTCCCTCACTCACTCACTCACTCACTCACTCACTCACTCACTGTCCCCAAAAGTTCATGAAAAGTTCTTAAAATCCACACAAATCCAACAATAGTCCGAGGCAGTCCCCCAAAGTTCATGAAAAGTTCCTAAAAATCTGCAAGTCCAAGAATAGTCCAAGACTAGTCCAAGAATAGTCCCGAAAAGTTCCTAAAAATCCGCTCGTACGAATCCGGCCCACGTAGAGTTGTTAGCCTATAAAAAATATAGAGTTGGAATATTAAAAGTGCGTAGCCCTTGTATTCAAATCAGTTATAATCAAACATTTACAACACCGTTCGCTATGTACATCGTTATATCGACAAAGTCAGTATTATCCGTGAGTAGATCGCGATAAAATTACAATACTTACGGACGATTCTCTAGGTTCGATGATATTTTTCAGTAAATTCGCCATTCCGAAGTAAGCTATAAGTTGAATTCTATTAGATATATATATATATTTCGACAAACAATTCTCAAATAATGATCTATCTCACGATATGCCCATTCAACTCCCGCTATACGCTGAATGTATAATTGCCCTAACTAAATTGATATCGGTCTGTAAATATAAACACTCAAACTCCCCAATATTATCATATGCTAATTGCAATCGAGTTCTACGCGTTATAATTGAAACACACGTTTATATTCAGACCGAGTGATTTCTGTTATTCGATCACACCTGTTACCATAACACACACCCTTCGCATTGACAGGTATTAAAATCAATACAATTATGCACCATGACCGATTTCTAGCTGTATAGCGAGGTTAAACACGCATATATACCGAGTGTTTGGTATATGCTAATTGCAATTTGTAAAAACTTAACAGTCTACAATATATATGAACGTACAGACTCGGCTAATTTATTGCTATGAACCCGTATAAACATATATATCGAAATATCACCTTTTTGTAAAAGCGGAATGAAACCTAAAATATAGACTATTTAAACGATTAACGTATAAATTCGGAAGATTTATTTATAATACCATATGTAGATCTTTAATATTATATTCAGGTAGAATTATAACGCATACAATTTATTAATATCCAGACGCAATAATTTATACGAATAAAAATCAACAATGACGTATGACAGCGCTCGGTGGGTGATGGTGGATCGCGGTGGCTGTGTGTATTTGGGTGGATGTGTGCGACCTGAAATACGCTTTCCCTACTACTCATGCACTCTCACCTCAAGTCATACTACATGTAGGGATCACGAAACAATGCATACAATAGCCAAGTCTGGGAACCAAAATGTGTTTAGACTGGGGACCAACCCTAACCCGGTTAGTAACTGTGTTTTATTGGTCTCACGTCAGCTGATAGTCGGCTCCCGACGAACCCTGGTAGGAAAGTCTCGCTCATTCTCGGGCACTGTGGCGAGAGAAAGTATCGAGATTACGGTCAATCTGGAAATATCGGTTAAAATTGGGCGGGTAAATGCAAGTTTTTGCCTAAAGAGGCCAGATCGGGAGAAGGTAAAGTAAGATATATGCGATTTGACCATTCCTCGATCGGTTGAAAGTGAAGTTCATTCGATTTTCGAACACAAGAGGATATAAAACTGGAGTTTTGTGAGCGTGGTGTGGCGACGGTGCCAACTTGAATGTCCTCCCTTCCTCTTTTATTACCGACCTCGATCCCCCCCTATAATCAGCCTATTTAACCAAGTAACAACGGTAACGAGCCCCTGTGGACGGCCCATAGGTATTACACCCGTAGATTGTCCCTGTGATGACGAACCTACTCTCTCGGTGTTGCAATGTGCGCAACTAACTTTTATAATGGAGAAATGATATTTGGTATGGCGTGAAGCCGCCACAGAGCATATATACATATGAAATGATTTTTGAGAGAGAAAGAATAATTTGGTCGTCAGCGGGATTCGAACCAATGACCCCGGCTTATCGCGTCGATGCTCTACCTGCTGAGCTATGACGGCTCATAGGTATTACACCCGTCGTGGGTTCGAATCCCGCTGACGACCAAATTATTCTTTCCCTCATAAAAATCATTTAATATGTATATATGCTCAGTGGCGGGCTTCACGCCATACCAAATATCATTTCTCCATTATAAAAGCTAGTTGCGCACATTGCAACACCGAGAGAGAAGGTTGGTCATCACAGGGACAATCTACGGATGTAATACCTATGGGCCGTCATAGCTCAGCAGGTAGAGCATCGGCGCGATAAGTCGGGGTCGTGGGTTCGAATCCCGCTGACGACCAAATTATTCTATCTCTCTCAAAAATCATTTCATATGTATATATGCTCAGTGGCGGGCTTCACGCCATACCAAATATCGCACCAAATAATGAAATCTGCTTTCTCAGTAATGTCTAGAACTGATCGCAGCAGATCAGGAATCATTCGCAGATTAACTTTCTCTCAATAAGCTAATAAGAATATATCGCAAATATCCAAAGTCGTGAGTTAAATTTGCTCAGTTTAGCCTTGTTTTTATGTTAGCCTGTTTTATTTGTTGAGGGTGTTATACAATGATTTCTACACTAAAATATGCTGTATGAAATTGACATTACTTTTTATTGTATCAGTAAGTGGAAATGATTAGTGGTCCGTCAAAAAAAAAGATGTCAAATCTTCAAACAGCATATATATGAAGAACATAGAGTCTTGTGTCGTATGGAACATGAATCACTCGAGTATATTTGTCTAGATTTATCGCATATTGACAAAAATACATACGCGACAGGAGATGAACGCTATTTTCTCAAACTTCCATTGAGCCAAACCCAAGGATATTTTTCCAGCACAAAGCTTATTTCAGAAACTTATAATTAAATATGCATGATCTATAAGGTCATGGTTGAGAGCTCAAGCTAAACAACTTTCATACTGTGTGTCGTACCCGTATACCAATCTTTAGGGCATAATATTAACTATCATATTAAAATAATTGATCTAAAAATCACTTCATAATGAGCCGGTTTGATGTCCTAAACTGTTTTCAAGAACCTAACAACGACATATGCTCGCATGGAATGACTGAAATAAAGTTAGTTTTGTTTTAAAATGCAGTGCACAGTAAATCGAGGGGTAAATGTGACCCGAGACGTCGATTGAATCTTAAAATCTAGATATTTACTATAATAAAAAATCATTTCCTGACCATTTTCATGGCGTTTACCTTTCAGCACTCATGTATGAAATACATAAAATCAGCTTCCAAATGAATGACAATTGATCCTCATGATGTTAATGAAATGCTAAGTAAATGTAAATGCAGAAGTAAATGATACATGTATGACCAATAACAGTCTGTAATAAGCAGACTGGTGATACAGCCCATGACTGTGTGTTTGAACGAGAGTGACAGACCGCCCTCGTGACCGTGCCGAGGTTTTTCTACTTTCAGGTCGACTTGGTGATTCAACTTGAAAAATGGAACAGAGACGAACAGAGGTAGATTCATCAAATCTAGAGACAAAGCCAGTGGTTCAAGATGACTGGATTAAACAGCCGCACATTTGTGTTAAAATGAAAACCATGACTGAAGGTAACGATGGCCCAATACATGACGAGACTGGAGAAGACGTAACCTTACCTGTGATGAAGACGGAATCATTTACACAGTGGGATAATGTTGACAACTATGAGTACACCAAAGAGGCTGTTGACGTGGATGTGATTAAACAGGAACCTGCTGAATACGTTAGCATGTTTATTTCTCTATTTAAATTTGACTCCTATATAATTCTTCAAGCCAAGGAGATACTTTGTTCCATAAACTTAGTTAGCCTTTATTATTCATTTATACTACACAGACTAACACGGCTACCCCCGATATATATTTGTTCCATCAATACAGTTGAATGACATTTTCAAATTCAAACTTGAATGGCCAGATGCAAACGATTTGTATGAACTACAATGTAGGGTCATTCTCAAGGAAAGGCGCAATTCGTGTCACTCGACCCGAATTTCATTCTAACCAAACTTACATCTGGAAAAATTCAGATTGTTCATAGTATTCAATTGGTAGAGTACGAATAACTTATTGCAAGCAATGTCCCGATTGATTTTTTCGGGTAAAATTTCACCAGAACCCTCAGTTTAGGGTAAAATAGACCTGTCACTGGGTGTAGTGACCTACTTGATATCACGATAAAGTTGCCAGCAATTCTTTTGTTCTACATTATTCTACCTTTTTAGCAAGTAGCTGCATCTGTTTTTTCACTATCTGAATATATTGTTTACAAGAGCAGATTATCTTGTGAAAATGACACGGGCAAAGGTCTCTCACTGGGTTTCGGGTCAGTGGTGTTACTGTAACTGAAATCGGAGCCAAAAAGCGAACGCTCAAATTAGAAACAAAGTTTTGCCACCAGGCGTCTTCTTTTCCAAGCGCGGATAAGCTTGAGATTCCAAAGGATGTGTTTTATGAAACTCTTTTCAGTATTTCAGTCAATTCTTCTCCAAATTTTCAGCGTATGTTTATTACCGGTCACTGGTATTACGAGTCAGGATCAGCATGTAATGGCTCCTCAGTTAACATATTAACTGATAATAAAGAAATGTGCGTATGAATTACAAAAGCATTGTTTTTGGACCGTCACGTCAAAATACGACGGAGCAACAATCAATTCCTTCCAAAATGTCAGTGGTGTTACCTGTCAGTGGTGTTACTATTTGTACGGTAACACCATTGACAATAATGATGATTTTGCTCCAAATTTCACTACAACTTGAATTTACCTTCCTTCCAGATAACACTAAGTTAACTAGTCTTGTCATATACGAGTTTTGCTCCTAACTAGCTTTCACTTACGGCTGCATTTTTGCCTCTATGATCAAATTGGTCACTGGTGTCACACGAGGTCAATGGTGTTACTTGAGGTCACTTGTGTTACCAGGTTGTCACTGGTGTTACATTTCAGTTGGACAAATATTTGAAGAAGAAAAAGCGGTTTTATCAGAAGGTTTTTCACATACGCGTTTTGCTCCTAAATATTCTTCACTTGAAACTGCATTTTTGCGTCGATGAACAAATTAATTGTGTTACACGAGGTCAGTGGTGTTACCGGATTGTCACTGGTGTTACGGATGCAAGAATCGCCTAGAAATTCAGAAACACTTGTTTAAGTTGTCCCATATTTCGAAAAAGAAAAAAACTCGATTAGTATAAAGTCAGCATCAAGAATAAATAGGTTTATTATACAGAATCTACATGAATAGTTGATACATACGGTCCAATTGTCTGATTTTGGTGAGCTAGGTAGCATAATTAGGAGATTATAACAAACGTTTTTTCTTAACTTCAATATTTTTTCATCACTGGTCACAGTTACACGCAATGTATTGCCTAGCATATGTGTATCTCACTATTTCTGTTCTCTTACTGCCCAATCTACTGATCATTCCTGTGTAACACCACTGACATGATTGAAGATAACTTCACCGTTAAGTGTTACGAAAAATTTATTATTCGGAATTTCTGCGTTTATTGTTATAAAGAGTTTTGTCAATGGAGACTCAGTTGAAATCAAATTCTGCAGTCACTGGTGATCTTAATTTTGAGATATTTCTCCAAGTGAAAATGTGCCTTTCTGTGAGAATGGATGGCTTAGGAAAATTCACTCCATACTATTTTCTTCTGTTCCAATGTAGGTTGCTATGAAATATGCTGGTGAAATTTTTGAACAATTGCCTTGATAGTGATATTTATTTTACAGGATATCAAGCCGGATTTCCTGGTCACACATCAGACTCGATGTGTGGAGGATAAAACGTCAACTGAGGGACCTGTTCCAGTGGCTATGTACAAAGTTGATCTCACTAGATGTGTGAAACCTTGGATTTCAGAATCAGGAATGCATATGACCTTGCGTACGAAAGAATCAACATCTCAGAACCTGGAAGAACAAACTAACCAGGGGCGATATAGATGTCTCATCGACTCTGGTAACACTTCCTCAACAGTGACTTTGGAGAGTCTTAGCAGTACCATCTGTACTGGAGAGAATTCGGTTGATCTTGCCTTGTGTTTGCACAGCACTACAGACAAAACCAACCCTGAAAGGCGTGAACGGTTTCATACTGGTGAGAAACCATACAAATGCACCTTCTGTTCGTATAGCGCTGATCGAAATTCGACACTTGAGGACCATGAACGGATTCATACTGGTGAGAAACCATACAAATGCTCCTTCTGTTCGTATAGCGCTGTTCGAAAATCGACACTAGAGGACCATGAACGGATTCATACTGGTGAGAAACCATACAAATGCTCCTTCTGTTCGTATAGCGCTGTTCGAAAATCGACATTTAAGGACCATGAACGGATTCATACTGGTGAGAAACCATACAAATGTACCTTGTGTCTATATAGCGCTAATGATAAAGGAAGCCTGAGGGTTCATGAACGAAAACATACTGGTGAGAAACCATACAAATGCTCCTTGTGTCCATATAGCTCTACTCATAAAGGAAGCATGACGGTTCATGAACGAACACATACTGGCGAGAAACCATACAAATGCTTTAAATGTTCATACACTGCTATTTTTAAAGGGAACTTGAACAGGCATGTACGAACCCACACTGGAGAGAAACAATACAAATGCTCCTTTTGCTCGTATAGTGCTATTCGAAAAGGGGTCGTCAAAATCCATGAACGAACTCACACTGGAGAGAAACCATACAAATGCACCCTTTGCTCTTATGGAGCTACTCGACAATGGGCCTTGAGCCGCCATGAACGAACTCATACTGATGTGAAACCACACAAATGCTCGTTCTGTTCGTATAGCGCTATTCAAAAAGGGCACCTGAAGGCATATGAACAAACTCACACTGGAGAGAAACAACACAAATGCTCATTTTGCTCGTATAGTTCTATTTGAAAAGGGGACGTCAACATCCATGAACGAACTCACACTGGAGAGAAACCATACAAATGCACCCTTTGCTCGTATGCAGCTATTCGAAAGTGGAAGTTAAGCATCCATGAACGAACTCATACTGATGAGAAACCATACAAATGCTCCTTCTGTTCGTATAGCGCTGTTCAAAAAGGGAACTTGGAGGTACATGAACGAACTCACACAGGAGAGAAATAATACAAATGCTCATTTTGCTCTTATAGTGCTATTCGAAAAGGGAAGTTGAGCACCCATGCACGAACTCACACTGGAGAGAAACCATACAAATACATCTTTTGCTCTTATGGAGCTACTCGAAAAGGGGACGTCAACACCCATGAATGAACTCACACTGGAGAAAAACCATACAAATGCATCTTTTGCTCTTATGGAGCTACTCGAAAAGGGGACGTCGACACCCATGAACGAACCCACACTGGAGAGAAACCATACAAATGCACCCATTGCTCTTATGGAGCTAGTCGAAAAGGGGAATTAAACATCCATGAACGATT
This sequence comes from Hanleya hanleyi, assembly GCA_036873755.1. Classification (NCBI taxonomy): domain Eukaryota; kingdom Metazoa; phylum Mollusca; class Polyplacophora; order Lepidopleurida; family Hanleyidae; genus Hanleya; species Hanleya hanleyi. The sequence goes on along the minus strand of JAVTVY010012066.1, from coordinate 29,671 downwards.
TCATACTGGAGAGAAACCATACAAATGCTTCAAATGCTCTTACAGCGCTATTCGAAAAAGGGGCTTGAACATCCACGAACGAACGCATACTGGAGAGATACAAGAACCCAGTAGATCCACTGATACGTCTTACATAATACACGAATAGTGTGACCACGAATACATGTATATACATATCCAGTTGGATTCGGTTTAAGGGTACTGTACTGATTTGTGGAATAAAAATTAAGGCTGAGAATACTGCCCAATGATTGTTGGAACAGAAGTCAAGGTTAAGGGTACTGCACCATGATTGGTTGAATAAAAATTAAGGCTGAGTATACTGCCCAATGATTGTTGGAACAGAAGTCAAGGTTAAGGGTACTGCACCATGATTGGTGGAATAAAAGTTAAGGCTGAGTATACTGCCCAATGATTGTTGGAACAGAAGTCAAGGTTAAGGCTACTGCACCATGATTGGTGGAATAAAAGTTTTTACAAAACAGAAGTATACAAACATGTTTAGTACTGAAGGTGAAAATTGAGTATATAGGAAGAGTTGTTTAAATTGATGGAATGAGCCCAATATTATACAAAGGCAGTACGAAGTATAACGGAGAACCGCTGGGAAGTCTAGCTTTGTCTGAAGAGTTAGTTCTCATGAGGCTTTGAGGATACGTAACCCCCCTAATGTTCAAAATCTGTCATTTTTTTTATTTCATTATTTGAATATCCAACATTGGGTCTAGTATTTGGCTAAAAAAAATAAAAATTTTTTTCCAAATATAAGTGTTTCAATTTTGGGTTTGATTATTTAGTTCCTTAAGTACGTGTAAGTTTAACAGATTATGTTGGAAGGTCCGGTACCCTGCTGTTAACAGATTAATTTTTCGCGCGACTGGGTTTTGTAAGTGTGAATTGTGCTTTAATTGATCCGCCTAATTGTCTGACATTCAGAAACAGAAGAGCGGCCTGGGCTTTGCTCATACACCAATCGTGCCGCGATCAGCAAAGGTGCGAACAATTTTCAACCTAAAAATTTCAGTAAGTTTAATTCGGACTTAAACCACTATAATGCATATTTTCTGTACAAAAGATAGGCTGGAAAAAGTAGGCTGGTGACTAGGTTCTTTTTGGCTGTTTGCAAGATGTATTTTGTAAGAGAATTCATGAGAAATATTAGGATTATTCCTGCAATTGTATAGCCGGACGGTTTTTGACAGATTTCTAGCATTTCAAGATTTCAACTCGAAAAGTATATATGCTACGCTTGTGAAATTTGGCATGTCTGTTATTTGCGTAGTGATTTGGTAAACGGCGTCGCAGTTTTTATAAGTTGGGCTTAGTTTTCTTATTATTCAACGTTTAATGTATAAACTGGTAAGATAATATATTTTTGTCAATTCAATTTAGCTAAAGTGATATAAAACAAGGCAGAAATGGGGGGGAAAAGTGAGACGCTGTTTACCAGGTCTGTTTACTAGGTCGGTTTACTAGGTCTGTTTGCTAGGTCTGTTTACTAGGTCTTTACTAGATCTGTTTACTCGGGCTGTTTACTAGGTCTGTTTACTAGGTCTGTTTGCTAGGTCTGTTTACTAGGTCTAGTTGTCTCTTATGAAGGTATACCATCATGTTTGAAAAATATTGAACTCTTTTCCCGACATTTAAGTTGAATAATTGAAGCTATTTTCATTCCATTTTTTTTTATTATTATTAGTATTTTCTACACTGTAGTAGCGGCAGTTACATGTATGAATAATTACATGAAGACATATACATTCAGAAAATATTAAACATTTATAAACAATGTTGGTATTTATCATCAAATCAAACCTGCTATTGTGTTGCCCTAATCCCCCTTTGAGATTTTGCTGTTGACTAAAAATTCTCACCCTCTGGAGCCTCAGCCAATAGGTTACACTGCGCCTGCGCCCAAACGCATTTCCCCAAATCCTTGTTCTTCTATAAGCCTATAAGCGTGATGCGTGCAAGGCCGAGAAGAGTGCGGGGAGGCTGGGTTGGGCAGTCAAGACAATAGCAGGTTTGATTTGATAATAAATACCAACATTGTTTATAAATGTTTAATATTTATTGCTCAAATCTACACCTGCTATTGTGTTGCCCACTACCAACAGTAGGAGGTGGGCATCGGCTTTGTTGAAGTGTGGCTGTAACCGCTGAGATGATCAGAGATGCATGGTAACATAAATTGAACCCGTTAGTAAACCCTGGGCGTAAAGCTCTGTAGGGGATAAGCGGCAATTTCTAGTAAGACGGTAAGAAGGGTATAAGGACCGAGGTTTCTGCACCCGAATACTAGTGGAACCAACTGACCATGGTAGTGGTACGCTAATTGAACCCGTCAGTAAACACTGGGCGTAAAGCACTGTAGGGGTTAAGGGGCAATTACTAGTGAGACGGTAAGAAGGGTATAAGGACCGGGGCTTCTGCATCCGAATACTAGAGTACCAACGATATGCTTCAATCGCCAATTTCTTACCTATGAAATTTTCTTGAATGTCCGACGCTAGAGTTACCTAGAAATAAACACATTTATACTCACTGTACTTACTGTGTCGGGGACTTGACAGCTGGCTGGCTGGTATTGGCGATTACCGATATGCCGTGACTCGTAGCCATCTTGCAGACTGGTCGGTCGGCCTGAGATCGGTACTGCTCCCCCCCTTTTTTTTGAAGACTGGGTGACTACATTTTGGGCAGTAACGAGCGATCCTAACATGGTCAGTTTGTCTGTTTGTACTGACAAGTCTCTCAGATAGAAATGTGGAATTGGCACTCCAAGCACAGGATTGGACAATGTCATCCAGCGATACGTTCTTCCATAAAGGCCATGATTTTTCGATGGCTCGTATTTCATGATTAGATGCAGGGGCTAGCAGTGGGGGGGGGGGGAGCATCGAGGGATAGTTCATATGTCCATTTAATGGTCTTGCCCAACCAAGAGGCCACCGTGTTCTTGGTAATGTCTTGAGTAGCCCTTGGGAGAAGAGAGAGCAGTTAGTAGTCGACAAGAACCTCTAATAGGATTGGTACGGCTGAGGTAGTGACGTATTGCTCGTACTGGAACCCTGGACGTAAAGGGATAATTCGAATGTCCATTAATGGTCTTGCTCAACCAGGAGGCCACCGTATTCTTGGTAATTACAAGCGTCTAGTCCGTCATTCATAATCCAACCGTCGTCCATTAGAGAATATCCGCGTCTATAATCCAAAGACCCATTCCATTTTCCACATAACAGTATTAGCACCAAATTCAAAAAGACAATCATAGTATACATAAACATAGTCTTGTTTCCTGCAAGAGAGAAGCGGTCAACAGTTTTCAATGATGCCGGCAAGACATCATGATGTTCCAAAAATATCAAATGTCTTGAGTAGCCCTTGGGAGAAAAGAGAGCATCCGTAGTCGACAAGAACCTCTGATAGGATTGGTACGGCTGAGGTAGTGACGTATTGCTCGTACTGGACATAGTATGTTGTCGTTATCAAGTCCTTGAACAAATATGATAATGCAGGGATGGAACACAGACGTTGTGGTCCTTGTCGTACAGTCTCATTTTTGAAGATGAACTTATTAACAAGGCATGAAGCTCGGATACTCTAGCCGCTAGGGCGAAGGCCGCTAGGAAGGCAGTCTTGTTGGAAACAGCTTTCATAGAGGTTGACTAATGGTTCAAAGGGTGGTGGGCGAAGGTATGCGCTGAGAAACCACACCAATGTCCCACTTCGTAATAGTTGTAGGGAACGACGTGACTGTAATGCACAGGCATGTATAAGAGCAGAGATATTGGGACCCAGGCTAATGTCAATGCCAGCAGATAAACGTAGAACCCGGGCCAAGGTTGATCGGTACCCTTCGAGCAGTGTCCGGATCGGAGCCTCGACGTCGATACCATGAACAATCTTCACTTAGACTGGTGCTGTGATATGGAAGATCGGTTGTGTGAAACCATCGTCTCTGCAATATCTGCTGAAAATCCTTGGTCTGTGAGGGTGCACTTGGTAATCTGCAGACGTATATGTTGAGCCACTGAGGGTTGTGATGGGGTATCCCGCAGGATTGGCTTAACAGGTTGGCCCAAACTGGTAGGCGGTGAGTAGAGGGATCGGGGCCGGAAAACCACGGTCGACGAGGCCACCACTGAGCAATGAGAAGAATGATGCAGTCGTGTTGAACAATCTTCTGTAGTACTTCCTGCAGTAAGGCAATGGGTGGGTAGGCGTATGCAAGGAATTTGTGCCAGTTGATCGATAGGGCATCGATGGCGTAGGCTCGAGGGTCCAGAACCGGACTGACGAATAGGGAATGCTGTGCATTGTTCCTCGTCGCAAACAGGTCGATCAGAAGGTTTCCCAGATGCTGGTGATGTGTTGGAAGACCTCTGGATGCAGTTGCCATTCGGTCTGTAGTACAGTGTCTGGCGAGACAGATGATCTGCTAATACATAGAGCCGACCTGGGACATGACGAGCACGCATGTGGCAGTGATGTTGCAAAGCCCAGTGGAAGAGGGTCCAAACCAGACGGAATGTTGGGAAGGATCCGGTGGTACCCATCTTGCTGGTAGGAACAAGGACAGTTGAATTGTCTGTTGATGGGACGAGACGAATTCGCCAGTAGATGACTCCAATGCTGGACTGCACAGATGACAGCTTTCATTCCCAAGAGGTAGATATGAAGTTTGGCATCCGATGTCGACATCTGTCGGACATCTCTAGGTCGTCTAGATGGGCTCCCAAACCTGTCTCGGACGCATTGGTGTAGAGATGGTGTAGTGGAGCTGACGGTACAAGGGGTACTCCCCGCATGACATTGTAACGGGACTGTCACCAAATCAGATGTGGGTGTAGAGACGTCAATACCGGACCAGGGGGTTGAGGAATGACATCTGAAGATATCCCTGTAGGTGGTGTTGCAGAGGCCGAACTTGGAGACGACCGTAGTGAGTGAGGTCTTGAGTGGATGTGAGTTGACCTAAAAGACTGTGAAGGTGAAGCAAAAACTTGGAACCATTGTCTGAAGCTTGGTCCACCGGTCTTCTAGAGGTCGTGCCAACTTATGGACTGAGTCGTCGACTGCCACGATGAAGTGACGACATTGCGCTGGTAGCAACTCTTGACATCTGAGGGTGAGGGAAAAACCAAGATGTCGACTGTGTATACCTCGATATGAATACCCATAGATGCAGGAACGCCATGATTGGTTTTGAGATACTGATGAAAAACATGATGCGATGTTGACTCCGAAAAGGGAGAAACTGCCACTCGAATCGTCGACCAGCGATGGTAAGCGTAGGAAGCGACGAGGATGGATAGGTGAGAAGATCTGCGTCTAGTAAATCGATGGGGTTTGCCAATGCCGAGAGATGTAGATGGCCCGAGTCGATGAAACATGGAGACCATAACGGAGGCAGAGCACCAAACTTCTCCGACAGAAAGGTAGTAGTATGCCATCTGTCCGCAAATGTAACGCATCCATGTTCCAGAGTTGACGTCCGTGAAAAACGGAGGTTGACACTTCATGTAGGAACTACTGTCTGGGTCCTGAGTCGTTGGCAGATGGACACATCTCGACACGTTGTTATATCCAGACTTGATTGTCCCGTGATACTTACACAAGTATGAACCCTTAAAATGATAACTTCCGATAGAGACGATAAAGATTTGAACACATCGTAGAGGCTCATATGAAACCATAGCACATAGTGTAGTACAGTCTATCGTTCCAAATCACAAGATGCAGTGAAACCGACCGAGTTAAAGAACAAGTCGATGTAAAGACGGAGCCCAAAGTGTCGTTGCGGAATCTGAAATGAAGGGCGATCTATAACGGACAAGTGGAAGAGGAAACATGGTCTAGGAAGGCAATGGTGTAGTCCAAGAACATGCCCCATAATTCCACAATCTGAAACTGGACAATCAAATGATTCATAAAGAAATCAATGGTGTTACCTAATAGCCCATGAAATAAATGTTCAATGCTGAATCAATATAAAATTGAGGTCACATACTTACAAGTCTGTCACAAAGGTATAAAATTATCATCCAGTTAATTATGAAAGTAAAAATCTTTTTATTTTATTTTTAATCTCTCAATAAAAGAAATCATTTTAAGTTTACAATGCTGTAGACCAAAGAGCTGTTTTGGATGAAGCAATTAAAAGAGGGACGGCTAAGATAGACAAGGGTGAGGTCGAAGTCCGTCGAAGCTAAAGTACAAGACTGTAGGTGAAAATCATTAGCAGTCTATGAATGAACGAAGCCGTAGTCCATAGAGTCGATTGTACTGGACTGTGGCTAGATAGAGAACGTCTCCAGGTCGGATGTCCGTCTTGAACGTAACAAATCTGCTGAAGTCGATATAATGAATAAGACTTGTGCAAGCATAATGCCAGAGAAGATCTACGTAATACTAATGTCGTCTAGGACGAGATTATTCTGATTGTCCTCCCGGGAAAGTAAACCCACATCAGATCTATTCCTAATTTCTCAATAAAAAGAAATTAATTTAATTTAATACGACAACACCTAGGAACTTTATTGGTGCGCCATCTTGACTGGCTCATCTTGACTGCGTGATGCTCAAGGTCAGCTGCTAGACTGGACCATATGTCCCTTTGTCCCGATAACAAAAGCTCTTCCTGTACAATGGTTCCACTTCTTTGTCCTCTTCTTTTGTCCGAGAATAGTGAAAGCCCGTTGCATAGCACCACACCTAGGTAAGAGCTGATCAAACGGGTTCTAGCTTCGCCTGACTGTACCGCTTGGCTGGAAGTCCTGGCCACTGGGCTGAATTACATGCGATAATAGTGACTGGCAATCCAGCATGTCCTCATGGATACTGCCTGTCAACTCTGAGGTTAATCTCCGCTTGCTGCCTGTCGTGGAGTGGCCGTCTCCAGCGGACGGCAATAAATATCCCCGTCTGGCCTGTGCCTAATCACCCAGTCTTGGTCGTCCCAAGAAATACATTCTAGACACGTAGTTTTCCAATAGCATAAATAATTATGCAGGAAAACCACAAAGAATGTGAATCCAAATGTGACCAAGATAGTATGCAAGATTCGCAGCGCTTAGCATTCCCAGTGGTTTAGGCATTGTTTTTACAATGTATATAATCTGAATCTAGACTGAATATCCCTATCAAGATAGGCAAAAACAAAAATCTAATTCTAGCAGAGCTTTCTCTAAAGACGTCCACACGCTGTGGCTGTAGGAAGAAAAAGGATTTGGAGAAGTGCGTTTGCGCGCAGGCGCAGTGTAACCTATTGGTTGAGGCTCCAGAGGGTGAGAATTTTTAATCTACAGCAGAATCACAAAGGAGGATTAGGGCAACACAATAGCAGGTGTAGATTTGAGCAATAAATATATACATTATTATTGGTATGATGAATAGTTATTGCTGCAGAAGTGGGGTGTAAAAACTGCCTCCGGGGGTTGGGGAGGGAGGGATGACTACGTATCTTTAAGACCATAGTTGAGTTGTTTGATGGGTCTAATTGAGAGGGCGTATTTCAATAATAGCTCTGACTGGTGTTTGGGCGAGTCAATAATGTTTGTATTCTTGAATATTTAGTGACAGTTCTCTGGTGAGACAGTTTGCGGCATCTGTCACTTGTTCGCGTGTATTCAGCGTTGCAATTGCACTCAATGCTGAATACCTGTGGAAACGTGACAGACGTCTCAAACTGTGTCAAAAAGAACACAGAAGAAAACATGAAAACGAGAAATATTTATTTGTGTTGTGAATAAACAGGTGTTTAAATGAGAGCGCTTATATGCCTCCTCGATATGTTACAGTGCCTGTATATAGTATTATGGCTGTGTATTTGAAATCACAGACATTATTGACTCGTACCCAACAATTTTCACAGATATTATTCAAAGAAGCCCTCTCAATCAGACACATCAACCGATCCCTCCAGCACGGACTTAACACCTTAAGTGGCCTAACTTAATTCAGATAAATCTAACACACTCTGCGGTTCTACATTATACTCTCGATGTTTAACTGTGTGTAATACTTGAATCAGATTTTTGCTTTTGTGAACACGCCTTCATTCCACCAATCATTTTACAGTACCTTAACCCACTGGACATGTTTATATTTTAAAAAATTCCTGTCACTTATTACTCGGTGACGATCGCCCAACTCACTCACTCAAACTGGTATTTACAGGTGACCTTAACTTTGACATATACATGTTTCACAGAACTACTAAATCTGACTTAAATTTAATGTTTTAATCTTGCCAGGGGCCTGGATTTCTCTGGAACACCTGTGATATTTTTCCACGTTACACTTCCCTGTGCTATCTTAGTATTTTAGTTCTCTTGTTTTAAATCGTTATATTTTATGTGTATCTCATGTGCACATGTTTTTATCTGCATGCCACAGTACCACATGCTAAAGTTTCTCATTTTTATCTTTCTGTCTTAAATACTAATCATCTAGCCGTTGTATGTTTATTTCAATTTTATTACGTTTGCGCTTCATGTACATACTGTCTTTTTTTCCCGAGCTCAACTAGTATAGGTGTTCGCCACCTGTTTGGGCTACCCTTGCATGTAAAGTATTCATCATGCAGAAGTACAATAAATGAACCTACCCAGGTTTGGTTGGGGGGGGGGGATTTCTTAATGCCTACCAGAAAATGTAACAATATTCTAGCTTGTCATCTTGTCACTCCTATAACCTCACTGTGACGGCGATAAAAAACGTTTTTTTTTACGATTTTCGAATGATTTATTAATGCAATTCTTTTCGAAAGTTAGGAAATAATTAAACGATGAGAAATAAAAAAAATATTTATGTATGAAATTGTTTGTCACACACTCGGGATGGTTATTGCGAATGTACCCTGATCCTCAGCTCACACAGACAAGAAAATGTGTTTAAAATGATCCCAGCGTCACATTATAAAGTAAAGAGATATCAGCGTCTCAATTTTGTCGTCCCTTAGAAAGGATGTACTCCACCCCCCCCCCCCCCCACCACCCCCCACACAGGCTTGGTAGGATTAATAGAAGAATATGTAAAAAAAAATGCAATTCGTGGGCTGGAATTTTCAATGCATGTCTCGCCTGAGACAGCTTATTTTAACTATATTCTTCTCGTCCAGGTACAGTGGAAGTAGTTCTTCTTCAAGGGCCTGAACGTTAAGGTCTGATCCTAAAAGGATATGTGACGACAATACGGGAATAACTCCCTTATGTGTGGTGATAATCAAGCTGAATTTTTTTTGTTCAATCCAAAACCAGCAGAATAAGATTTTTTTAGAAGTTTACATACTGAAAGATCAGCCTCGAGAAAATTGTGATGCTCCGTTGTATAAAAATGGAGGTATGATTGATCAAAATGTGCTCATCGGTCTGATATGGTATATTTGAGGCATATACAGTGAGGATTTTCTCTTACAACAACAAAATGACCCCTCAAACCAAAATTATAAAAATACCGAAATAAGCCCGGGAGCACATTTTGATCAATCATATCTCCATTTTTATGCAACTGAACATCTCAGTTTTTTTTTAAGGGGACGATCCACAATGGTGAAGGTGGCATTGTGGATCGTTATAGAATCATGGCGGCTTTGAAATAGTAAACAACCACCTTGATATTTTCTTTCGTAATTGCGAGAAGTAGCCATCCACGAGCGTCATTCCTATTTGTTCTTCATTTCAAGATGTTTTACTGTAAATCAATTTTACGAGCTGTACTTTGTGCCCTCTGGTATTGTTCGTGATGTCACAGTTAACCAATCGAGGATTATTACATGTCTGTGACCAGTCTACTGTATATCTAACGTTATATTTGCTGAAAAGAAAAAAAATATGTACCTATGTCAGTGAGTCAGATCAGCATTGATCAGGAGCCATCTACTGTTTAATGTCGTTTCCTCTCGGACTTCAAATAGTCTGTTCTCCAGCTTTCCTTTCACATAAAATAGGCCTTCGTCAAAATATACCGATATCCCAGACGAACGCAATCCGATCATTGGCTGTTATTGTAACAGAACGATTCGAATAATAGTATACAAACTTGCATTATGTACCCAGGCTGACATGTAGGTCAACACCCCATTGTCTATCCTATCAAATGTTGTAGCTTGTTCTGAAAAATACTGTTCGGTCTTCATCCGGCAGAGAAGACTCGAGAAATCTGATAAATTACCACTTTCCATACCACTTCTGAAACATACATTGCCGAGGCTTACAAGAGATACAGATATGAATAACTTCCGTATCATCCAAGAGGTGTTGTAGGTCTGTAATTTTGAAGAAATAAAACAGCACAGGACTCCAAAATGGCTGGTTACGTTGGGGTTACGTCGGTAGATTCTACCTGATTGGCTGAGAATGGATGCACACGATCCCAGGGTCGGTCTTACCGCGTATAGATGACCCAGATGGTTACAGGTTGTACCATATATATGCAATTTGAGTTGAACAACCTTGACCTATTTCATAATTGTAATTGTCAGCAATTAGCAATTATTCACATGATAGTTTAGCACGAGAGCAGGACAGCTTTTATTAACATGAGTTGACATCATAGGGTCAATTGTCTGTTCAAAGCTCTTGCTAGTTCTTATTAAATCCTAAAGTTCAGAAAAGAATCTGGTGTTTTATTATAGACTCAGGGCATCAGGCGACTCGGCATTCACATTCCTGGAACTTACAACCAAATAAGATAAGATAAGATAAGATAAACTTTATTTAACGTCGGTTTGTTTGCCAAAATACAACATAAGCTCTATTGAGCTTTTTACACCGACTTGAACGAAAACAACATGCAATAAAAAACAATCGTGAATATCATACAGACAATAAAATTGACATTGTGCTTAAAACTCATTTACAATTTATGTGCGTATTTTTTCCTTTTATAAAAATATAAATTTACATTTATATGCCATTACCGATAGCTACATTGCACAGCATGTTAAATATTAAATATATTAATTATATACAAATCAGATAAGATTACAGATTATGACGTATAAGCTGAGCTTTTAGAAATATCACAGTATTCTTCGAGGCTAGATTTCACTTTTAACACATTATACACCTACATTTATTTCCACACCAAATCTTCAGAATACTTTTAAAATCACTAAATGAAGTTTCTGTTCTGGCATTGTCAGGCAAATCATTCCAAATTTTAGAAGCCTGATATCTGAACTTTGAAGTCCATGTTTCGTAGTTCTTGTCTTGGGCACTACTAAAAGATTATGATATCTAAAATCATATTCAGTAATTTTCACCTTGATTAAATCATGTAAATATTCAGGGGTTGTTTTATGAAAAATTTCCTGGACGTTTCCTGGGCCATCAGCTTAACTCTCTGCAAATGCAGAGGACAAGCGTCTGCCTTGGTGAGAAGAGCATCATAAGATCCTGTAATATCCTTAAAAACAAATTTCAAGGCTCGGTGATGAAGCCTCTCAATTTTCGTAGTATTGCCCGGACTACAAAAATGCCATACCAATGGACAGAAATTAAAGGAAGATAGAATGAAAGCGTGATAAACTGATTTTCGACAATAACTGCCTCATTTGAGTCTCACATCTGCCTCTTTTCTCCGTCTGGGACGAAAAAAATTGAGAGCTGATGTCTCTTTACTTTATAATGTGACGCTGGGATCATTTTAAACAGATTTTCTTGTCTGTGTGAGCTGAGGATCAGGGTACATTCGAAATAACCATCCCGAATGTGTGACAAACTATTTCATACATAAAAGAGAGTGCATTTTTTTTTAGTTTCTCATCGTTTAATTATTTCCTAACTTTCGAAAAGAATTGCATTGATAAATCATTCGAAAATCGTAAAAAAAATGTTTTTATCGCTGTCACAGTGAGGTCATCCGAGTGACAAGGTGACAAGCTAGAATATTGTTACATTTTCTGGTAGGCATTAAGAAAACAAACCTGGGAAGGTTTCAGAAAAATCCAGACCTGGCAGGATTAAAACATTAAATTTAAGTCAGATTTAGTAGTTCTGTGAAACATGTATTTGTCAAAGTTATGGCCACCTGATAATACCAGGTTGAGTGAGTACAATTGTTTGTATTGTATTGCTCCCCAATAGGAGTTGGGCCATCGTCACCGAGTAATAAGTGACAGGAATCTTTTTTAATATAAACATGTCCAGTGGGTTAAGGTACTGTACAATGATTTGTGGAATGAAGGCGTGTTTACAAAAGCAAAAATCTGATTCATGTATTACCAACAGTTAAACGTCGAGACTATAATGTAGAACCGCAGGGTGGGTTAGATTTATCTGAATTAAGGTGTTAAGTCCGTGCTGGAGGGATGGGTTGATGTGTCTGATTGAGAGGGATTCTTTGAATAATATCTGTGAAAAGTGTTGGGACGAGTCACTAATGTCTGTGTTTTCAAATACACAGTCATAATACTATATACAGGGCACTGTAACATATCGAGGGGGCATATAAGCAGTCTAATTTAAACACCTGCGTCACAACACAAATAAATATTTTTCGTGTTCATGATTTCCTACTGTGTTCTTTTTGGCACTGTTTCAGACGTCTGTCACGTTTTCACGGGTATTTAGCATTGAGGGCAATTGTAAAGCTGAATACACGCGAAAAAGTGACAGATTCCGCAAGTAGTCTCACCAGAGAACTGTCAGTAAATATTCAAGAATACAAACATTATTGATCCGCCCAAACACTGGTCAGAGCTATTATCGAAATATGCCCTCTCAATTAGACCTATCAGACAACTAGACAACTAGACCTAGTAAACAGCGTCTCAGTTTTTTTTCTTCTCATTTCTGCCTTGTTCTATCTTTATAGTATTTTAACTAAAATGAATTGACAAAAACATATTATCTTACCATTTTATACATTAAACGTTGAATAATCAATAAACTAAGCCGAACTTATAAAAACTGCGACGCCGTTTACCAGATCACTACGCAAATAACAGACATGCCAAATTTCACAAACGTAGCATATATACTTTTCGGGTTGAAATCTTGAAATGCTAGAAATCTGTCAAAAACCGTCTGGCTATACTAATTGCAGGAATAATCCTAATATTTCTCATGAATTCTCTTACAAAATACATTGATTGATGTTTGATTGAAATTGCAGTTTAAGGGCCGCTTCCCGTACGGATTTCGCAGCCCATCAACTCAATGTTTTATTTTAATTACACGTTACATTTCTTAGTTTGTTAAAGATGTTTACACGTGCTGTATTATCAAATAAACAAATAAATAGGTAAATAAATAAATATATAAATAAATAAATAAGTAAATAATAATAAATGGGCGGATGGAGATATAAATAGTTTAGAATAGAAGAACTGTCTATGTACAGGTTCATCGCTTGGATTTTGATTAGGTTATATTGGTAAGTATGTGTTCATTGTATATTGTGGTCGCGTGGGTGATTCCTTTGTCTTTGTATCCCTCTATACACACAACGCCGTCCAGAAAAAAACTGAGAGAACCATAGGCGGGTTCCTCCAGAAATCTGTGCCTGTAACAGTTGATTGGAGTGGGTATTGGGGTACAGGATGGCAGGTCTACATCCTATATAGGTGAAAGTCAAAGGATCATATTTGCATTAGACAGTCGTTACATCGGTGGCATCTCTCGTGTGGCACATCCGATCTGTGTTGTCTTCAGTGGGTATGGTTTCAATTGTCCGTGGTTGTGGTAGGCACTGTTCGTTTTGGTTTGAATGTAGAAGCTGTTCTTGTTTCCGTTGATCGTCCGTAGTCAAGGTGTGGGTTTTGGTGATTCCATTGAAATGGCTAGGTCAGGATGGTTTCTGGGGTGTTGTCACTCACGGTGCTGTTTTATAATATTTGTCGCCATCGGTGTTCTGTACGTTTCATGGCTGGTCTTACTCTTCTGTGGTCTTCAGTGTGCTGTGCCTGTATTACAAAGAGTAGAATAGTTTGTAGTTTCTTGTTTTCCGGTGTTATTTTTTGCCACCGGCAGGCACTATCGTGATCTAAGTCACACATGATCAATAGCAATAATTAATTAGGCACTAAATATTATAAATAAAAATATTATTATAATTAAAGCCGATTGTGAATGTTTGATATAACCTCCAGTCTTCTGCCCCTGCTAGAAAACCGGACGGTTAACATTCGTTAAAGAGGGTTGGAAATAAGGGAACACAATTTGATCGGTGCTCATTATTAGGAGCTTTTAATTTGATCAATGAATTTGTCTATGTTATTGCTATGACATTTTGATTGATTAGTGTCCAAATTTGATCAGTCATTTCTGATCACTGACCCTTATTTCCGCCCCTGTAATATAGTTTTGACTCTAAGCTTGCTACATTTATTTAAATTTGGTCTTTGATTTCTTGGTGTAACCATATAGTATTAAATGGTAGAGTAATAGTCAGTCGATTTGATGTAAGATAGTAAGGCGGAGTATACCTTGTTTATAAGAGGTGGTTTAGGATTTAATATAGAAGCCAACGACAGGGGGACATTTAAGTTTGTGAGCTCGTTTTCCAGTGTGCGGCGATAGGGGTCATGTTTTGGGCATTTGAGTATAAAATGTTCTGTCGTTTCTTCTTCGTTGTTGCAGGAGGTGCATAGTGGTGATGTGTTTTTTATTAGCTTAGAGAGGTGTGATTTTAGTCCTGTTTTGCCTAGTCTTAATCTTGTGATGATGCGGTCGTCACGTTTACTGTCTAGCTGGAATCCACAACTCCGTCTTTTCCCCTTATCTAGAATACTATGTAGCCATCTACCTCGGTTTTCTTCGTTCCATTCCTTTTCCCATTTACTATCTATTCTGGTTTTAATGATAGAATTCAGTTCTTTGGTTCCTAGTCCTATATGCACGTCAGGTGCAGTTTTGGTGAGGCTGTCTTTGGCTGTCCTATCGGCGGTTTCATTTCCCCTAACGTCCACGTGGGCGGGAATCCAAGCTAAAATGGCGTCAATGTCATTGTCTCGTATTTGAGTACATAATAGATAGATAGATAGATATTTGTTTATTAACGTCTCACTGTTTGGTATATATACATTTCTATACGATACAAAAATATACCGCACACCACTCTTATAGAGTTATGAGAGACGAATTAAAAATATTTAGCATACATAAAATACAACACATAGTAGTTAAAATACACTAATTCAAAATGTTACCTACTATACACAATATTTCTGCGACGCTCTAATACGTCTGCACAGGTTTTGGCACTGATATGAACTAGGCTTTCATGGGATAACAAGATCGCCAATAGCTCAATATTAGACATGCTGGCTAGTCGTGGACCAAACTTAAAACTGACTTCAGTGCGGAAGTCTAACCTGAGATCTTCGTATGCGGGGCATGCATTTCATCTTCAACTCCCGAGTGGCAAATCGGACATATTCGGGCCTCTACGGTGAGTTTTTCATATCGTCCGGTTTCTAATCGTATAGGCGCCACTCCTAAACGGAACATAGCAAGCGCACTCCTGCGCTTCCTAGACAGTATTGTTCTAGCATACGGTTCACATTTATACGTGTTCTTAAATAACTTGTATGTTCTAAGCTTTGCGTTATTTTGCTCCAAATTATGAGGCGCCGTTTGTCACTTTCTGATTTAATCTACTGA
This sequence comes from Hanleya hanleyi, assembly GCA_036873755.1. Taxonomy (NCBI): domain Eukaryota; kingdom Metazoa; phylum Mollusca; class Polyplacophora; order Lepidopleurida; family Hanleyidae; genus Hanleya; species Hanleya hanleyi. The sequence continues at coordinate 14,063 of JAVTVY010012066.1, read as the reverse complement.
TTTATAAATATCGGGTATTTAGCAGTCGGATATATAAATGTGCATAACATGAGCGTGAAATAAACACCGACTGTAGTCAATTTTAAATCCTATATCAGCGAATAAAATCCGAGAAATATTTATAAATACTATATTAGATTTCAAGATATATATATCTCTCGTTGTGTTATTTCTGGGATATAAATTCCTCCACAATATATATATATATTCCTGACAAACGATTTCTTATTTATATATCCGAGGTAACGTATCTTACTGATATATAAATATTTCAAAATGTGCTGTTGGGTATATATATATCCAGTCTTCGTCTAACTCCGGATTTACAAATACTGAACTGAGAAAGTCTCATATATAGATATCCCATTTATATGCTAATAGTATGCTGATGAGTCTCAAAAACCGATGACGTCGTCGGTTTTGGTGTTGGTTTAGATCATATTGTCTATTTCGTGTTTCAGGTGACAAAAGTCCTTGTGATCCGTGGGCAAGACATAATGAATACTAAGAATAATAGCTTTCTATAAATTCTGTGCTTCTGCGAATAACGCTGGTTAAAAGTAAGAAGTACCTGAATGAATTTGCCCGATAATATTCACAGATGACCCACAAATTAGCGTGTGTTTACAATACTGCACATGAGAATCTGCGGAATGATTGAGCGGTGTTTGCCGACCCTTGGTACACTTGAAGAGGCTTAGTGTGACATCATCATTTTTGCGGTAAACGTATCGCAACTCATTAGCATATTATAACTGGGATATCTATATATGAGACTTTCTCAGTTCAGTATTTGTAAATCCGGAGTTAGATGAAGATGGATATATATATACCCAACTACACATTTTTAAATATTTATATATCAGTAAGATACGTTACCTTGGATATATAAATAAGAAATCCTTTATCAGGAATATATATATATATGGTGGAGAAAATTATATCCCAGAAATAACACGACGAGAGATATATATATCTTGAAATCCAAAATAGGTATTTATAAATTTTTCTCGGATTTTATTCGCTGATATAGGATTTAAAATTGACTGAACTTGGTGTTTATTTCACGCTCATTTTTTGCAAATTTATATATCCGACTGCTAAATACCCGATATTTATATATCCGACTGCTAAATGCCCGATATTTATAAATCAGTAGATTAAATCAGAAAGTGACAAACGGCGCCTCATACCAAATCCCTTTTCCATTTGTGCTTAAAATTATCCAACAGTGCCTTTTCAACCGTTTTGCATACAAATTTCTTCCCATACCTGGCATTTATATTCAAAAACTGCGAACACTGTATAGACAAAAATAACTTGTGTACTCTAAAATTCCAATTTTTATACCCCGGTTTTGCTAGCTTATTTACCCATATAAATATTCGGCGATTGAGTCTAGTGACGTGTAGCGATGTACATTTTACCCATTGGCTGGCAACAGTTTTCCATAAGATAACTGACATAGGAGTCCACCCAAGGTCTCCACTCACACCCACATTAGGTGCATATTTGCCCAACCCGAGATAAAATCTTCCAGCTCGATTCTGTATAGCATTAATGTGTGAGAATTCTTGAGTACCCCAAATGGCTGCTCCATAGGAGATTACAGGGACTACAATGCTGTCGTAAAGTTTAGTAAAAACACTGAAAGGTACACCACCAAAGCTTTTACATTTCGCTATTACAAGGCCTAATGCTCTACCAGCAGATTGGGCTACGCACTTTGACATCACATAATAGTCTAACGTATTGCAGATGCAGATGATCAATTGTACTTCTCTCACTCCTAAAACCATTTTGCTCGTCAGACAGTAGCTGATTTTGCTCAACCCATTTTGACAGTCTCTTATTCAATATAGAACAGAACATTTTATACGCCGCAGGCGCCAGCGTTATACCTCTATATGACAGTGGATCACGCGGGTCGTTCGTATTGGATTTCGGTATCGGATTGATGATACCTTTTTTCCACATTGATGGAATAATTTCATTAATGAAGCAGATATTAAATAGCCTATGTAAAATATTGATAACATTCTCGGACCTTAATACCTCAGCCGGTAGGTTATCAGCTCCTGCTGATTTTCCCAACTTGGAATTAGAAACTGCCTCCATTACTTCATCAATACTGAAAGGTTCGACGCTAACTTCAGTTTCTTTTGCACGTTGGGGACTAACAATTGATTCATTTAGCTGTGGGGTGTTACATGACCGATTCAACAATTTATCATATTCATCGCGCCATTTGATCAATACATCCTCTTTTTCATACGATATATCACCATTGTTTAGAACAATTTCCATAGGAATAGACTTCAATCTCTCACACCCAACCCCAACTTTACCGATACTCTTCCAGAAATCCTTGGAATTTCCCTTTTGGAGACTTAGAATTTCATTCTGACATTTATACCAATGAGTTCTCTTTGCCCTTTGTACACACTTATCAAAATATTTCCTTTCCCGTATAAAAGTTAACTTCTTCTGCTTTTTCTCATTAGTATGTTTACACTTTCTCCAATCTTTTTCAGCGCAACAAACTCTATTCCATATCACAGTTAAATCGTCACTCCACCACGGTTTCTTAACACATCTTTTTTTTTGTGTGGATGAATCAAGAGCAACGATTTTACGTTTCAGAGTCCTATCCATCTCGTCACTAATAACACTAACAAATTCGGAATACTGCTCATCGATATTTTGTTGATTCTGTTCACCTGCTTCTAATTCACATATAATAGACTCTAATAGGCATGTTTGTTCATCTCCGCACATAAATTCCGCTGGCATATCAGACACATTATGCCGGTACTTCGTACAAAGTTTAACATCATTCCTAGGAAAATTCCCGAAAGTTGATTTCCACTCATACTTCCATTTAATTGCTGAGTGGTCCGAAATATACCGCGCGTCAAATTGACCAACTCCAGTCGACCTATTAAACAAATCAATCGCTCGAATAACCTCAAAGTCAGAAAATGAATTTAATTGCTCATACGGCACGAGGCAATAGTCGGCAACTGACAGCCCACGTGAGGACGCATAGGTAAATTCGTTATTCAGGAATTTCCGCCCATTCAGCATGCATAAATTGCAGTTCATTAAAAACTGAATCAGACACTTTCCATATGTATTTACGGTGAAATCGACAATGTCGCGTTCGGGAAGAGAATCCACCCCGGCTACGTAGTCTTCTTCGCTGCCACATCGGCTATTTAGATCACCACACACTATTACTATGCCGTCTTTTTGATATTCATAAACACCAGTTAACACATTATCGAGATATTCATTTACATTTGTTGCTCTACTGGAACCCTCAGGTGGTAAATAGCACACACAGAAATACAACTTGCTGCCACATAATTGGTTAGTAAATTCCAGCCATAGAATTCCTTCATGTGTGGAGTCTGCAATTCTGACGTAATACTCATTTAATAGTTCAGCTTTCACAAGCACTCCGACCCCACCAGACCCCACTTTAGCATTTTTATGTAGATTACGCCTGTTACGGCCAAACCACTTGTATCCCTTCACATTCAATTCTTCGTTTTCACGCAGATGGGTTTCGCCAATACCAAGAACATCTGTATTCAGAAATTCAGCCCCGCATACGCGAATACCATGGTTATCACTATCCGTACGCACTGACCAGCCATTTACATTCCAAAACCCAAAAGATAATTATCTGGACGATCGGAAGCTTTCTATTCTGCCGGTGGAGGGGGAGTTTCGTCGTCGATTTCGTCGGACATTCTGCCAATCATTACTATCGTTATATGTTGGTCGTCTTGGACTTCGAGCGTCATGTTTCGTCACAACATTACTTCCACGCATGGTTAGACAATCCCCTCCCATATTATTCACAATTGTTCGTAAATTAGCATTCAAACGCCGTTGCTCTATAGACTGGTCACTGGAAATAAACACATTTGAATAATTCCGCGTGTTTTTCAGATCTTTATTCTTGGACAAGACCTGGCGCTTCTCTTCGGCGGTTTTCAATTCAGCAATAATAAGTCCTGCTTCGCTTTCTTTTCTGCTTTTTTCGCTCTACTTTAACTATTTCAATGTCTTTAAGTTTTAGACCCTCTCTGATTAAACTGTTGACTTTGTTTTTCACATTTTCTCCTTCTCGTTCGGCCAGATTTCTTATGACTATGTTTCTGGAAATGTCATCTTTCACAACATCCGAGTGTAACTCCTTCACAGACTTTAGTTCTTTATCTATATTAGTAACAACTTCACTGAAATGATGGCGTATACTTTCCATATCTTTTCTGTGGGTATTGTCTAGCTTTGACAAGCACTGGTCATGTTTGGCGAACTTTTCTGTAAATTCTGACCGAACCCCGGAAATTTCTTCCCGTATAGTTGTCATTAATTCACTTGTAATCTTCTTCTCGAGATTTCCAAGTTTCTCATCAAATGAAGCTTTTAGATCGGCAATAGCCTTTAGAATTAACTCGGTTTTCAAATCCAATTTACACCTTTTGATTGGGCTTACCGTATCGTCCGGATCTAAACTCAGCAATCGTTTTCTGCTCTCTGATTCTTCACAACGCTCCACTGGCTCTGCTACAGTATGTACAGGTACAGGATGTATCTCCGCCATTACAGACTGCACGAAACTTGTGCTCTCCTCCCCAAGGACTGTTTGCAGAATTCTAGTTTCACTCATTTCACAGTTTACGTATTAAAAATGTTCTTCCAAAGTCTCACAAGGGTAAAATCCAAAGAGTATATCAATAAAACAAGTACCACCAGAACAAGGTTCACTGCGTCAGACTTGGCAGAAATACAACAACAACAACACCGTGGTATGAAGAGCATGTCTTGTCAGCTCGACAACTAGGTCACAATATTTCTATTTCGTGTATGAGGTCAGGTCTGCTGTCGGATTTGGAGTTCTCTATGGATACCAGTCCGCTTAAGGAATCGCTAAGAATAACAGTGGAAACTGGTCGGTTCTGAAGAACCCATTCGAGGGCCTTGATTATGGCGACTAATTCAGTGGTGTATACAGACATATTGTCTGGTAGTTTGAAACCTTCGTGAATGTCAAGTTCTGGTATAACGAATGCAGATCCTGTATTGTGATTTGTGTTTTTGGAGCCGTCTGTATATATTTTCAGGCGATTTTTCCAATGTGTGTCAATATATTCGAGATCAGTGACCCTTATATGCTCTGGGTTGTCCTGTTTGGTGATGTAGCTGTGTATATTCGTGTCCACGTGTGGTGTGATTAGTTGCCATGGTGGTCTATTGACCTTATCAGTGTCAGAGATACAAGAGATAGGAATGTCGTCTTCTTGGAATAATCGTTCTATTGTGTAACCGAGTGGTGCGGAGTCTTTTTCCCATTTCGGTTTTAGGTATTCGTATTCGGTTTTTGGGCCAAAAATTGTGTGGCATGGGTGATTTTCGCCCTTGGCTATTGTTTTCCCTGCATATTTCATTGACAGCTCTTCTCGTCTTAAATGTACGGGTTTTTCATTAGTTTCTATTTGTAGACTGCATAGAGGAGTTCCTTTGGCTAGCCCCGGTGGCTATTTTTAAGGCCGAATACTGAATGCTGTCTATTCTTTTTAACTGGGTGTTGCATGCTGATTGGTAGGCGATTGAACCATAGTCTATTTTAGATCTGATGAGTGTTTGATATAATTTCATTAAGCTATGTTTATTGGCACGACTACATCACAAAGAAGGACAACCCAGATTTTATAAGAGCCACCACCCTTGAATATATCAACCAAAACTGGAAAAATTACTTAAAAATCTATACAGACGGATCGAGTAATAACACAGGATCAGCTTTTGTTATACCTGAGCTCAACATACAAAATGGTTTCAAACTTCCAGACAATATGTCTGTATACACTAGCGAACTGATTGCTATAATAAAGGCTCTCGAGAGGATCATCGAGCACAAACCAATCCGTGCAGTGATACTCAGTGACTCCCTTAGTGGACTCACATCCATCCAAAATTCTATATCTGACAGTAGACCTGATCTCATACACAAAATAGAATGTATATGTACACAAATACACAACGAGGGTATAGACGCCATTTTAGCATGGGTACCCGCGGATGTCAACATCAGAGGTAACGAAGCAGCCGACAAAACTGCCAAAGACAGTCTTGCTAAAACTACACACGATGTGCCAATAGGATTAGGATATAAAGAACTCAACACTATCATTAGACGCAAAATAGATAGCAAGTGGCAAAAGGAATGGAACGAAGAAGAACCTGGACGGTGGTTACATAAGATCCTTGATGGAGAGAAAAGACAAGCCCAGGGATTCCAGTTAGACAATAAACGTGATGACCGCATAATCACCAGATTAAGACTAAGCAAAACCGGACTTAAATCACATCTGTCCATGCTTCTGAAAAACACCTCACCACTCTGTACCGCATGCAACAATGTAGAAGAAACAATAGAACACGTGCTACTTGAATGCCCAATCCACAGCCAACAACGTGTGGCACTTAGAAACGAATTAAAAAAATTCAACTCCCTTAACATTACCAGCGTTATTAAACCCTAAGCCCCCCATTAGAAATAAGGTATTCAAGTCCTTAATAAATTTTATCAAAACTGCTGGTTACTACTCCAGTGTATAATACTACCGCCGTATATGCGCAGTCAGCAAATTTTTTTTTATTTTTTTATTTTTTTATTTATTTATTTATTTTTTTTTTTTGTCTTTTTGGGGTTTTTTTTTCCACATAATCAACTACTAGTACACCAAGTACTATGACACGATTTGATAGAGGCCAATTCATTCTTCTGACTTCAACAAATGGTATGGTTGCAGCGGAGTTACCTTGATACTGAGGGCCGTGTGCACCATAGCCATACAAAACATTATGGCCATAATAAACTATCCATACATAATATCCGGCCAAAATGTCACAGACACATTTAGAAATAAAATAGGCATGGCAACAACCTTGATACTGAGGGCCGTTTGTTCCACTGTCCTACAAAACAAACGATGGCCAAATCTAATTGAATTCATGACAACATTAGCACGGCCAAATCGCATATAGCGAGCAGTATTCGGCATAAAATATAGGAAATGGTGATGGCGGAGTTACCTTGATACTGAGGGCCGTCTATCTCATTGTCCTACAAATTCTTTATGGCCATCAAACGATAATGCACACAGAAATAATACAGAGCCGTTTATTTGTGTATTCACCTAGTACTGAATCTATCGAAATGTTTAGTTATTTATTCATTTGTTTATCTATTTACTCACTTAATTATATATTGGTATTCATATTATGTGACTGACGGTCGGGGCGTGCCTGTTGTTGGGAGGAAGATATATCAAATTATTGCATCGAAAAACATTAGAAAACAAGAATGACTACAAGCCTTCTATTTCATATGATACAGGCACAACGAAGACCACAGACAACGCCGCATAGCAAGAACACCCAGAATCAGAATACTCGACCCTAGACCACAACGACACGCTACTCCATAGATGACCCCGAACAGACGCCTTAACACAGAATATGATCCTTTGACTTTCACGCAATATAGGACGTAGACCTGCCGCCCTGTGCCCCAATACACACTCCAAGCAATTGTTACAGGCACAGATTTCTGGAAGAACCCACCCTGTTCCCAAGGGCGTCGTTAGTGAAGTCGATCCGAAAAATTCTGAAGACGCCCTTGGTTCTCCCAGTTTTTTCTGGACGGCTTTGTGCGTACAAAGGGGTACCAAGACAAAGGAATCATACACGCGATTACGGTGAACTCATATTTACCAGTATAACTTAACCAAAAACCAAAAAGAGACTTACGAACTTGTACATATAGCGATTCTTATTTACTTCTATTTATATCTCCTACTAATCTCTCATTGTTATTTATTTATTTATTTATTTATTTATTTATTTAGCGCTAGAAAAGATATTCAATAAACAAAGTAATGTACCGCGAAATTCGAATAAAACATTGAGTTGATGGGCCGCGAAATCCGAATGGGAAGCGGCCCTTAAACTACAATTTCAATCAATTTATTGGCACCCCAGTTGGTACCCGATACGCACCTCATAAGGTTCAGGTCTTTGTTACACCGAATAATTAATTGGTCGATGTGGTCTTTCCAAGTGAGTTTTCGGTCGAAGATCATGCCTAGGTATTTGACACTATTCTTAAACTCGATTTTCTGGCCTCCTGGTGATAGCCTGATGTCTGTGTTTTGTTTATTTGAGAATAGCACACCGGTAGTTTTGACAGCTGAAAATTTGAATCCCAATTTGTTGGCCCAGTCACTATCTGTATTTAGTACCTTTTGCATTATACTTGTTAATTTTTTTATCGAGCCAGCAGATTTCCACATGGCAGCATCGTCAGCAAAAAGTGATTGTTCAATTTCAGGATGTTTTGTGTCAATTTCGTTGGCCAGGCCATTAATCAGGATATTAAAAAGGGTGGGGCTTATGACGCTGCCTTGTGGAGTGCCGTTATCTAGCTGGTGGTCCATGGATATGGTGTTACCAATACGAACTTTGAAGTTTCGATCATGAAGAATTTTTTTTATCCAGTGTTGTATCCTGCCCTTAATTCCTAGGTTGTTTAATTGGGTGATAATCCCGTCCTGCCAGACAAGGTCAAATGCCTTTCCTATATCCAAGAAAATGCCTAATGTATATTGGTGTTTGGCATTACCCTTTTTGATTGAGTGTTGGAGTCTGGCTATGTAGTCTAAAGTACATCTTTTTTTCCGAAAGCCGCTTTGTGTTTTGTTTAACAGGTTGATGCTTTCCAGGTGGTATTCAAGTCTATTTTTGACCATGGTTTCCATAATTTTGCATAAGTTTGACGTGAGTGAGATCGGCCTATATGACTTACTGTCTGATGGGTCTTTACCAGGTTTTGGTATTGGGATAACAATAGATGATTTCCATTTGTTTGGGAGTTGTTTGGTCTTCCAGCTCACATTAATTAGTTTAAGAATTAGTTCCTGAGTGTTGTTTGGTAGGTGCTTTAAGATTGTATACCCTAGTTTGTCTTCGCCGTGTGAACTTTCTTTTTTAGAATGTAAAGCTTTTCTGTATTCATTGATATTAAAGTCTCCATTAAGGTAGTTTTCTATATAATCATTTGTGTCGTTTTCCAGGATCGTTTCTTGTTTGATTTTTCTGAATTCTGGTTTCAGGTTGCTATCGCTACTGTTTGATGCGAATGATTCAGCAAGATATTCTGCCTTTTCGAGATTAGTTCTCTTTGTTTTGTTTAGTACAGGTATTGTGTTAGTTGCTTTCCCTTGAATGCTTTTTATTTTATTCCATACTTTCTTTGACTTAGTCTTCGTATCTATAGTGTTGCAAAAACTTCCCAGCATCTTGATTTGGCTTCTTTGACGCTTTTCTCTGCTATTCTTTTCAGTTCTTTATATTTTGCATGGTCACTCTGGAGCCGACATTTTTTTAATTTTCTTCTTTCCACACTCTTGGTTCCACCAAGGCACTGGATTTTTGTTGGGCCGCTTATTCGTAACTGGAATATGTCTTTGTGCTATGTTTAGAAGTTTGCTGGTTATATTTTCATTGAAAGTCTCTATATCATTACTGAGTATATCGTCATGAATTAGACTTTGGCAATCGTTATGGAAGCTTTCCCAGTCTGCCTTGGAGTATTGGAAGCGTGGGAGAGGTTCTGTCTTTTCAAAATCTGGTTTCATGCTGAATTTAGTTAGGATTGGAAAGTGGTCGCTGTCTAGTGTATCTGGTAAAACTGCCCATTCTGATTTAACTGCTAGTTCGGGGGAGACTATTGTTAGATCAATTGCAGTGAGTTTACCGGTTCGCATATCTATTCTCGTCCTTTCTCCTGAGTTCAGGAATACGAGGTTATTATCATCTCACCATTGTTCTACTGATTTACCCCTGTCATCTGACGTGGTGCAGGTTTCATCCCAGGTTGGATTATGGCTATTATAATCTCCGCAGATTATAATTGGCGAGTCATATTTTTGGGCGATTTTGTTAAGTTCTTTTTGTGATATTGTTTTTAGAGTGCCAGGGGAGTACAAGTTCACTATATTTATAGGTTTATTATTTTAAAACACCCGTATAGCTTGCCATTCGAGGTCTTCACTTTCTGGGCTCTTGTCTAATTCTAGCTGCGTGAGTTCTTCCTTAACTAGTGTGAGGTTACCTCCCTTTGGGCCGTTTAGTCTGTCTGGTCTATACGGCGTATATCCCTTAATTACAAATTTATTTTTTCCTGGCTTAAGAAATATTTCTTGTATACATATTATGTTAGGGCTTATTTCATTTACTAAGATTTTGAGATTGTCTCCGTGTTTTGCAATGCCATTTGCATTCCATTGTAGTATTGATAATTTATTTATATTGAAGTTTATAAATTGTTTGAGTCAGTTGGGTATAAGGTTAAAGGTAGTGCATACATTTATACCGTGATATTATGGGTATTGGGTGTTCTGATAGGTGTGGAAGTTTCCTTTTTGTATTTAGGGTGCAGTCCCCAGTCTATAATTTCTCCATATTTGAGATTCCAGTTAAAGAAATCTTGGCCTATTTTAGCTATGATTATGGGTTTTTTTCTTTTTTATTTAGCTTGGGCTGATTGAAGTCGGTAACTGAGTTTATCGCGAACGTTATGAAACCTAGAAGGTCAAGTTTAGTCATTGAAATTCTTTCAGTTTCCATCTCATTTTCTTCTATTTCTATTGTTTCTTCGGGTTTGGCTGGGACAGGTGTAGCTTTTGTTTCACTCACGTTTGTTCTTCTATGTGCCATTGTTAGACTTATCTTTTGGTTGATTTTGGTTTCTTTTACTGCCTGTGAGTATGAAATGCCTTTGTTTGCTTTTATGAATTCCACTGTGCGGGCAGTTTTGTAAGCTGGGCAGCCCTTATATCCTGCGGAGTGATTTGCTTTACAATTGGCACAGGTAATTTTGGGTTCGGTACACTGTAAAAACGGCCAATTTCAGGGAGTAAATGTTCAACCTGTTATCAGTTCAACGTTGAACCAATTTTTAATGACAGTAAACGTTTACCCGGAATCTGGTTGAACGTTTTCAGTTCGAATTCAAGCATATATTGATACTTGCATGGAGGTAAACGTTGAACCTGTTATTGGTTCTTCTTTCAACCTATAACTGGTTCTACGTATAACCACATGATACTAGCTTGGGCGTAAACGTTGAACCTATTATTGGTTCTACGTTCAACCTATAACTGGTTATACGTTCAACCACATGAAACTCCGTGCATGGTAAAACGACACCAACATGACCGAAACAATGGGATATGAATGTCTGAGAACAGGGAGTAATTTTCTTATTAATATTAAGTTAAATTCTGCAGACTTTTCCAAATAAACCATGTGGCTATGCTTAAAACTGAATGTCCAAGTCGTTAATAACGCGTGTCGATTTGGGAAACTTCGCTGTTATGCACTTATTTTGATGGCATATTACTATTTTCGCTCATAAAATAGCCTATCAACAGTCAGAAACAATCATAGAAGTTATCAAAAATGAAAGACGTATTACTGTTGTGTGGGTCAAAATTATTCTCGACCGAGTATACGTTCAACTGTTTTTCGGTTCAACGTATTTCCCGCCCTCGTTATTGTTTTTCCCGCGGTGGTCGTCCAAAGAACCACTTTTTGGTTCAACGTTCAACTGGACTATGGTTCAACTGGTCATCGGTTATCGTCCTTCGTTTTATGAAGCGCCACCTACTGGATTGCAGTGTGAGGAGGAGAGAGAACGTGTGGTGTTGTTGGCAGCTTAACAATGAACATTACTCGTCCCGTTACATCTGTTTTCTGGTAAGTAATATGGACAAACAATTGTTTGAACTGAATACGTTACGCACAGATATCTCGTCCCCGTTGCTTTCGCTTTATGTTTTGAAATCGAAGCTGTGTCGAAAACTGGGCTATGCTTCATTGTTCATTCTCCGTTCATTTATTCATTGCGTGAAAGAATTTTGCTGTCGTTTGTCTGTTTTAATATGTCATTGATATAATTTACTGTTACCACTTGGCGGTATTTTGCAATTTCCAATCACTTATTACATTTAGCATGTCGTTTTTCCATACCAGTTGTGGATGAGTGCAATCTAAGGCCCTTACAGGCTATATAATTTCCTATGTATTTCCAAAAAAGAATTAATTAAACTGTCACTATATCTGCATAGGTCAACAGCTATATACATATGGATACCAGTAATTATCAGCCGCGTTGTCCACAAAAATACTTGCAATACGCTTTGTGGCTTGTTGAACTCTAAGGTCCTTGCAAACTACTATGCATGTTATAATCCTATAATAATTCAAAACATCTATTAACATTCAGTCACCCCTCAATTTTGCCTGAAATTCTAATCAGTCCAATGAATTTATAATAGTTACATAATGTCGTAAGACTGTATCAAATGTTGGCAACATTTTGTGTCCAATGGGGTAATATCATGTCAACATTGTGTAACTGTTTATCCAGTGATCAAGTGAGAAGTGTGAGAAGTCCAGCTGCCCTAGTGCCTGATCGACGAAGAAGTCATTTTGATGTTTATGAAATACACCATGATGGATGACAAGTAGTACCGGTAAGTGAATACATTACAAGGACACAATCAAAGGAAATTTGAGAAGTCATTGATAAGACTTGATAAATGATACATCATAACTGTACCATGTATTACCACATAACCCCCCACCCCCAGCATGCCCACTACATAACCCCTCCCCCCCACCATGCCCACTACACACACATCCAGTTAGGGGGGAGGGGGGTGTCAAGAGGCAAATGGATGAGATTTACAAACATGCAACATAGGGTGGTAGCTACCAAATTAGTATACTATAATATCCATGTTAGTAATTATGATTGGGTGGTGAAAATATATACTATTTTTATGTGGCAAGACCATGTGGGATTGATTTCATGAGATATTCCCGAGGCAGGGTGGTGGCATAAGAAATTGCCAGGGGTTGCGAGGGGCCGAGTGAGTGAGTGCTTGTCATGAAAATCGGGATATTTCCCCCAACCTTTATGAATAAATTAGTTATATTAGATCTTACTCCATTTAATATTTTCTCCTACAGAAAGTGTAACAGGGAGAAGGTCAGAAAGAAGCCATTTGTTTGAGTCTGACTGTTGGAGGAAGATGAAGGAGGCGACAGTGTATATGGCTCCCACAGAGTGAACATCATCATCTTGTGATGGATTTTATCACGATTGAAGATGTAAGGAATAATCTGTCATTTTCAATGCTAATAATCAGATATATGATGCTCACAAGTGATTTTCGCAAGTGACAAGTATAAAGAAAACTGACTTGTCGCCTGCGACAACAAAGCCATAAAGTGCCGTTTTTATTTGTAACAGATATATACTTCGCCTAACAAAACAATGTGTGTAGCATAGTTTCCGCAGGCCTCGAAGTTGATAAAATTTATGTGATTTCATGGCCCGTATGACCGATGTCGTTGTTGTGACTGTCGTTTTGAAAACCGCTCTCCTGTGCGCGAAGATAGAAAATAACCATGTGACAAGTCGAGTGATTATGGTACGCGCGATTTCATTAGTCTAATAACTCCATCCAGCCAATCAGCGTAGCTGATAGAATCTGAATGCAGCCTAGCGATAACACGTTTGGTCATGGTGGTTCGGTCATTTTGGTTGAATAGAGCGTTAGTGGCAACTATTCTTCGACAGTAATATGGATCGTTTTCTGAAACGTCGGAATGAAATCCCAATCACAAGAAGGCAGAACAATCAAGAATTTCTTGCCAAAAATTATCCGTCGAAAGAGTGACTCACATGATATTGAAAACATTCTTTCCCTTGTAAAAATACTGGTTCTACTGTCTGTCACAGTTAATATATCCGGCGATATTTCGGAGACAATTGATCGGGGGATATTGAAACTTCACACAGGAAATAAAATAAAAAGTGCTAATTTTATTCCAAAGTATCAAGAAAATCCTTCCAGTAGTTCTCAACAAATCGCGAAAACAGCAATTAGATGGGAGATTTGTAGGTTATTTTT
>JAVTVY010012065.1:0-55337 GCA_036873755.1 Hanleya hanleyi | reverse complement strand
AATTAATTTCGTAAAAAACATCCTGCCCCTTAAGGTGGCCCTCCGCAGTTTCGTAGTAATGGCCCCTCTCTAATTTCATAATACGATAGACTGCCCTAGTTCTGCTACATCATAATTCTTCTTGTCTTCTTAATAGCTTATATCTATAATGCCATCCTATTCAGCAGTATCAACGCTGCAAACGAGTACGTACAAATCGAGTGCTGGCTTCGTCTACACGCTGATCGGGATCATGGAGTAAAGTTTGTCCTGCCTCAGTTATGCCCCCTTGGGTGTGCCTAAAAATCGGGACTCATTTACGGGAAGAAAATCTGACAAAAAACGGTTAGGTTAACATCCCCTTTTTTTTGCCTTTTTAAGTTGAGACCGGACCAGGGAACGTGAGTAAGAAGTTTAATTGAAATCGCTCTACAGATTTTTCTGGAAATTGAGCCGAATTTGACCATTTTTCGACATTTTTAAGGGGTTTTCTAGGAAAAATGAAGCCAGCATGGAGGAGAATGTTCGAGTTAAATTTTTCTATAACATAGCAGTGTTATATCTTAAAATAATAGTTTCATCATGCTCTTTCAGAAAAATATATATATATAAGTGATTTGGGTTGAAGGTTTTGCGACAACTGGTGGCCTAAAAACGGACCCATAGTCTATTCCATGCCGAATAAAAGAATCTCCGGAGTGCACCCTGTCGTAAATTTCAACCGAAGTTCAAGTCAGCAGCAAAATGTGCATTAGGAAAGGGTGTTATGCTAGGAAATCATTGAAAGAGGAAAGTATATTTTTTTAGTAAAGCGTCGTCGATTAGAGCCTTTAACAGCAGACTGTCGGTGTCAAATGGATGACTTCAAGGAGTTTGGCGGTTGAAAAAGTATATTCATCAGGGAGCCAGTATACGTATTTTCTGGTCCAGTCGCTGAAATACATTTCTACTCACAGGATCTCAGCTCTATTTGAAAACAGAAAATAACATTACGATAAGATGTTCCCGGAAGCCCGAGCTCAAGTCCAAAATACTGTTTTTATTGCACTCTATTTAAATCCAGTTCATTGGTTGATCTCTCACATGTAAAACATGCCCCTCCTTTGAAATACAATTGCAATTCTTTCTTTGTAGAAATGAACTGATAGACACCTCATCGGACATTGGTTACCAACACTTTTTACATCGTTGGGATAAATCGTTAGATTTTTATAAGTAGCACTGAGACATCCCTTTGTTTAATCGAATTCCATTTCAGAAGCAAATCCTTGAAGTGCTTGAGAGCAGAAAATAGAAAATTTCGCATATCGATCTTCTAAGATGTAATAATCATGTTGAAGATCAAAAGTTCACTGTTAACTTCAGTAAAGACGATCGCTTTGGGAGAGAAATCTCTATCTTGTCAGATGCATTCCTATACTTCTATCTGCAGCAAAACAATAAAGACCATAGCGATTTAATAAAAATTTCGGTCTCCATGAGGTGCGGTTTGGAGTGCCAAAATGAAATATGACGTACGAAAGGATTTTTTCAGTTAGCGCAAAGTATACTATCTTGTCTTATGCTATGAGTATTTCGTAGGCCCTGGGTCTTATGGTTTTTTAATAACAGCATCTTGAAGTACAGTGCATTTGTGCAAACTCGTCTATTTTGAGGTGAAAACAGCACGCTTTTCATTCCGTAAACATATGAAGCCAGTCCAAAACCTTGTTTAGACAACAACAAAGTATTGACACGGTCGGGGTTAAGTTTATCTTGGTTCTCGACTGGCGTCATATGTTTACGGAGAGAAAAGTGTGTAATTTTCACCTCAAAATAGACGATTATGTACAAGTCCACTATTTCAAGATGATGTTATTGAAAAAAACGCATAAGACACAGGGCCTACAACCTACTCACAACATACAAGATAATATAATTTACCCCATTGGCAAAATTCTTTCCTACGTGATATTTCATTTTGGCACTCCAAACCGCACCTCATGGGGTCCATAACTCATCAACCCGCGCCAGGTCCTTTTAGCTATCCTAATTTCTAGTTGCCATAGAAATTATAGCGGCTTAGGTCAATATCAAATTTTTAGACCCAGACGTCAGCTCACTGTGTGCCGATGTCAAAAAGAAGGTTCCTAAAGGTTACTGAATCTAATTAGCCGTGAGATCTGTCCTTTAAAGACGTTGCAGTGTTTCTTCAAATCCCGAACCGAGTTCATTATAACACACATCTCACCATTCATCCGTCGGAGCTGTCCTGCAGCAATTCTTTTGAAATATTGAATCACTACAGGCAAAAAACGGCGTACCACCAGAGATTAATTTACGCCTGAGTCAGTCACTGCCATATTTTTCAGTTCATACGTTTGAGTGCTGTGGAGAGGCAATCTTTGGAATATGTCACGAATAAATGAAGTCGACCGTTCATGGACAAGACGTTTAATAAAGCCACTCCACAATTTGGTAAGAAAAATGTCCAGAATTTTTAACATCGTTTCTTATGAACGTTATATATGACCATTTTATATCGGCTATAATAGCCGTATTGGAAAACATGACTTATCTTCAATCATACTTAATTGGAATGTTCTCAACCTTGCCGTGTTAATTTGAGCAAATCATTCATCTGTGGAACGGGATTTCCACCTCTTTGCATTCTTCTATGATCAAAACTGGATTTATATCTTACCGTACTTGAACAATAGATAAATTTGGTTATAAATAGACATCACTACATCAAGTAGAGTAATAATATATATTACTTACCTGTAGCTACATTGAATGAGATTAACTGGCTAATCAGCTACATTTTCTACGATATAAGAAAAATCACTGCATTTTAATGATAGATTATGTTCCTAGAAAATCTATACACAAGGAATTGATATGGCATCGATACCAGTATCTGTCACCTGAAACATAGAGTGGAAATAGTCCCGTTTCATCTTTCCGTTAAAATAAAAAGTACCGTTCTTGAATCAGTAATGTAAGATAAACCATTCCAATAATAAATCATAACTGTTGATGCCTCTTTCAAGAAATATGAAGCTCTAGTGATTTAGATTTCGTACAGTGAACGATTTCTCATATCCTAGCTCATTAAGCTATGCAAATTCAAGAAGCATCAAAGGGAATAAAAAAGTTCATAATTTATTTTCTGTCACCAGCAGCTGCTATGGTATATACACCGGTATGGGATAACGATTGAATTACGCCTATGGATCTTCCATGAGGTAGTTATCATGTTAAATATCGAAAGTTCACTGTTAACTTCAGTAAAGGCGAACTCTTTGACAGAACAATCTATTTCCATTAGCATATCTATGCTCCTATCTCCAGCAAAACAATAAAGATCCGAACCATTTAGAATTCAGTGACGATATGTTACCGGGAAGAGTTTTTTTAACATAGGCCAGGGTGTGATTGGGTGAATCTAACGGATGAGGGTGGGGCTGGGGTGTGCATCTGGTTATAGGCAGTGGAATGTAAAATATAATATATAATTTTTATACTGGTATCACGAATTTATCACACTGAAGAAGTATTTTCCTGGTTGTTTTAACTAGGAAAATAGCTATTCAGTGTGATAAATTCGCGAAGAAGAAAGAGTGTTGGAATCTTCACCCAGAAGAAACAAGGGCATAATGAACGACGAACAACTTGTAAAAACATTGCCACTGGAGATGTCCATGGTATTCACAGTCAGGTAGCGTTGATTCCTTGTGCGCACAGGTGTTACTGACAGCGTTGTTATACAGAAATTATCCAGCACTCGTAATCCATATACCAGCTGTAGGCAACCGAGACTTAAGAATACCGTTTGGCGCGCAAGGATCAATCAATCAAAATCCTACAATTTTCACTCAAATGTGATCAAGACATTTCGTATCGAAGATAATAATTTTCCCTTGCTGGGGTTGGGGGGGGGGGGGACTCGTGAAAATATTTATCTTTCTCGGTGAAATACCAGCCTTCATTCCCACGAAAAAACCGGTATAACTTATAATATTCCGAAGTTTTCGGGAAAATTGTGGCAAACGCACCTGAGTTACGTTCGAAGTGTGCATAGCATGTAGTATAGCATAGCGATATTAAATGACAACAATGTCAGAAATGGATTTTTAAATTCTGAGAAGAAGCAGTCAACCCTTTTTCGAAAAAAAATTTGTGTTTTGACGTTCTTCGACTTTGCATAGATTAAATGACGTTCCTCGAATTTGCATAGATTAATGATCTAGGCTATTAGAAATATTTCATTTGTTTGAAATCCGGTATAACTTAAAATATTCCGATGTTTTCGGAAAAATTGTGGCAAACGCACCTGAGTTACGTTCGAAGTGTGCATAGCATGTAGTATAGCATAGCGATATTAAATGACAACAATGTCAGAAATGGATTTTTAAATTCTGAGAAAAAGCAAAGTCAACCCTTTTTCGAAAAAAAATTTGTGTTTTGACGTTCTTCGACTTTGCATAGATTAAATGACGTTCCTCGAATTTGCATAGATTAATGATCTAGGCTATTAGAAATATTTCATTTGTTCGAAATCCGGTATAACTTAAAATATTCCGATGTTTTCGGAAAAATTGTGGCAAACGCACCTGAGTTACGTTCGAAGTGTGCATAGCATGTAGAATAGCATAGCGATATTAAATGACAACAATGTCAGAAATGGATTTGTAAATTCTGAGAAGAAGCAAAATCAACCCTTTTCGAAAAAAAATTTGTGTTTTGACGTTCTTCGACTTTGCATAGATTGAATGACGTTCCTCGAATTTGCATAGATTGATGATCTAGGCTATTTTAGAAATATTTCATTTGTTCGAAATCTGCAAGGCTTTTGGACGAAGCGTCAACTATTATGGTTGAGACTGTATAAAACACGGTATTGTTGGAATCGTTGAATTCAAATTCCTGATTTTGGAACGGTACATTTTCTTTCACTGGAAAAAAGAAAAGGCACTTTTCCCACTCGTAATTGTAGGTGATTTTAGGGATTTTACTGGTGCCACTATCGTATTCAATTTGTGTAGATATTCCGTGGGACACTAATTCAGTAAAATGCATTTATTCGATTAGGATATTTTATACCATACAGATAAGGATTCAAAGGATTCCAGTGTCTTATAAGCAAAATACAACTCAGGGTCACGGATAATCAAAATATCGAAATCCACTTTCACTGAAATGCCTAAAACAACACGGCAGGGCTGAAAACATTACAATTCAGTTGGATTGAATAACGTTTTACATTACGGCTTAGCTCTAATATTAGTTGCATAGCTCGGTCATAACGTTCAGAAAAAACGATGATATAAAGCCTTGATATTTTACTTGTCAAACATGTTTATTTTCTACCAACGCCCGACTTATACGATTATTCATGAAGTATTCCATACACTTTCTCTTCATAAACGTACGAGCATTTGAGATTGGCATTGAAATACGCCTGACACAAGCCACAAATTAATTTCTGGCGCTATGCCGCTTTTTTTGCTTGTATTGATTCAATACCTCAAAAGAATTGCTGCGGGACAGATCCGGTGGATGAATGGTGAGATGTGTGCTATATTGAATTCGTTCGGGATTGGGGAAGCACCACCGCATCTTTAAACGACAAATCTCACGGCTAATTAGGTTCAATAACCTTTAGAAATATCGTTTTTGACATTGGCACACCGTGAGCTGATGTCTTCCTTAAACTGGGAATAAGCCCGGTTATTGACTAAAGCCAGTATTTTTGCAATAGCAAAGGCGCTGAATTGTGGAATGAGCGTTTCTTATTTTCGAGATTTCCATACAGTACAAGATCTCTGCTAAGCATTATTCTCATCTTAGTCCTGTTGTATATCCATTTTTCTAATTCGGTCCAGAGAAGCGATGATCTTGGGCAGTACCAGAACAGATGTTGTATAGTTTCTACTTCTAGACTGCACAAGTTACACAGATGGGTTTCAACATAACCTATTTTCTGTAGAAAAACAATTGTAGTAATAATGCTATGGGTGAGTCGAAAATGGAACCTTCTTAGCTTCGTATCTGAAGTAAAAGAAAATGGAATTTGTTATAATGCTGACCACCAATCTTCATGATACATTCTAATAAATTATTCCATTCGTCTTTTCATCATTTGAATTTAGTAAAACTAAACAGATATCTTTACATCCCTTTGTACTCTTTATCAAGAGTTTGATATTCCTTGGGACGAGAGGAAGTATTGTACTCTGCGAATTGAGTTTCGGCAAGCCCAAACCACAGTGTTTTATCGCCGATATCATTCCATTATATTCTAAGAAATTAGATATATTATATTCTTTCATGAAGGTGTTATATGAGTTACATTTTCCTCTGTGGTTATGACAATCTAACCCTACAGGCCATTGAAATTGTCAAAAATAAAAACAAAACAAGCAGGGAAGCACGGGAACTCTTTTGGCAGTACGCCAGTGTGATTAGATTTTTCTTATTTTACTTAGTTAGCGGCTTTATTGTCCAAGTTGTTTGTCCCGTATAGACTCTAGCTTCTATCATGAACTGTTTTTAGTGTTTTTAGTGAACTGTTTTAATCCATTACTGGTAATAAAAAGAACTCGAGTTTGTGACTCAAGACAATTTGCTACTGTAGCAGGCAACATGTAACTTTTGCCGAAACGTCTAGTATCTGTAAATATATAACGTACCAACCACTTGGGCAGTTTTGTGAATTTCCTGCTTCGATATATATAGAGTAAACAATACGCATCCTGTTTATATATATATATATAATAAATAAAAAGTTGAGGAAGAGATATCCAGGATAATATAAGAAAAAAATTAATATCGAAGACAGCGTTTACTGCAACCGGTTTCGCCACATCTTTATTCGGTGGCTCTTCAGGCAATACTGATATTTTAAATGTGAACGTTCAATATTTACAATAATTCTTTTATCCGTTATGATGTAATAATTTCCATTTGGAACCCACGACAATATATGGTATTCCACTCAATATTCCATGACGTTGAAGGATTCAAACTTTTGAAATATTTAACTGATAAGAATATTACGCTTAGGAATTGT
The DNA here is from genome assembly GCA_036873755.1 of Hanleya hanleyi. Classification (NCBI taxonomy): domain Eukaryota; kingdom Metazoa; phylum Mollusca; class Polyplacophora; order Lepidopleurida; family Hanleyidae; genus Hanleya; species Hanleya hanleyi. The sequence goes on along the minus strand of JAVTVY010012065.1, from coordinate 48,304 downwards.
ATAATGACGTCATTGTCAACGTCATGGAATATTGAGTGGAATACCATATATTGTCGTGGGTTCCAAATGGAAATTATTACATCATAACGGATAAAAGAATTATTGTAAATATTGAACGTTCACATTTAAAATATCAGTATTGCCTGAAGAGCCACCGAATAAAGATGTGGCGAAACCGGTTGCAGTAAACGCTCTCTTCGATCCGCTACTCTTGCAGGAAATCATCTTCTGTTTCGTTAAATATTCATTTCATGCATATATGGAATTGATGCCAACTGTCGTGGAAAAATGATTATTTACGCGGAAATTGTTTTGAGGAGGATGACTGGATTTTGAATGTGAGATCTGGCGCCTGTAAGAGAACAGAAACGCACTGGTAACGAAAGGCGGAAAGAAATGAATTATTTTGAAATGAGGCAAAACTCGGGCAACATAGGAGTGGCTACGAATTGATAGATGATACTATCTGGGGTGAAATTAGGGCAACAAATGAGAGGTCGCCAACTGGTAGGCCCTACATAGAGGATCTCTACCGAGAGAGGAAACTTTCATCATTTAATCTCAGCCTTTGGCGAGAAACAAATGAAAATTACTACTCGAGTTAAATAAATTAGATATTATAGACTAACGAGGTGTGGATTCTATTCATGCAATAAATAGTTTCAGAATGTTTTGCAGGAAAAATGAAATGTTCGGTACGACGTGATCTCAAGTCTTCCTGCAACAACGTAAAGAAATCGCGCTGCAAATTTAGGTGAGTTCAAGGCATAGCGGTAGGCAAACGACCCATTTGCGTACACTTCGCCATCCATAATATGGCCTGCGAATCGTGTGTCGCCATTACTGTGAAACAATATCCGATACTTTACCGTGTACTGTTCGGTCTTCATCCGGCGGAGAACAGACTCGAGAAATCTGATAAATTACAGGCTTTTCATACTACTTATGAATCATATATTGTCTGAGCTTACAAAAGATACAGATATGAACAACTTCCGTATCATCCAAGAGGTGTTGCAGATCTGTAATTTTGAACAAACAGGACAGCTCATGACTCGAAAATGGCGGGTTACGTAGGGGTTACGTCCGTAAAGTTCAGTTGATTTGCTGACAACATCACGTGGTGTTGATTTCGGGGAATTCCCTCTTATAGTCCCTGAAAGTAGGCTGAAAATAAATACGCATGATTCCAGGGTCAGTCTTACCGCGTAGAGATGACCTAGATGGTTAAATGTTGCAAACGACCGAGAGAAGAATTCAGATATAGTACTCTGCAACCCAAAGTTGTACTCGGATGACCTTATTGAGAATTAGTCATTACATCCGGTAATATCATGGAATATGAGTAATTCGATTGTCAACGACGTCTTTGTAGTTACATCTACAGGGCACAACAGCTATGTCAAAAATAGCACAGGCACCATGGTGACCGTATCAGGATACGAGGGAAACTTCTAGTTTGGATAAATAGACAAATTAGCAGGATGTGGAGTCGTTGTTGTAGGACAGAATTGAGACGACAGGGAAAAACGTGAATTTGGCGCGGGAATACAACTGTAAATGTTGTTGCCATAACGTATTCTAAAATTCGTGCCAATTAGGACAACAGCGTAGCGGTCTGGAAGTGTAGGTGATAATAACCTTGATGAGGGCAATTATGGCGAACGGGGGTAGGGGGGAGGGCGGGGACCTGGAAGTGTGGGTGATACTGGGTGTAATTGCAATCTGAGCATCAGTGATTCATATATCACTACTCATGTCAGCATAAATACATCTAATACAGCCCTAAGAACACATTCTATATTTAGCGGAAAGCAATCTGCATATGGTAAACATCTTGTTCAATAAGCCAAACATGAGGTGTGTTTTGTACATAAGGCCATTAGAAAATCACTATGCGGCGGTGTTGAACGTTGTATCCAAGGCGGGACTATTGGCGATTCCCAGACCTGCAGATGGTTTCACGTATCAAGAGTTGAATATCAAAATTGCATCCGCGCTTGAACCGAAGCGAATCGTGATCGTAACATGTATTGTATTGAATATATTGCCAATGTTCTTGACTACATTTAGGGATTAGCTGGTGGCTTGAATATCAAATAAACTTCGGCCGAGACAGAAAACGGAACAGTCCATAAGGTGACAAAAGAGATAACAAGACGATGAGTGTTCAGGCGCTGGACGGCGTCCAATGGGTTAACTATCACTACCGACTGGCCCTAATAGCAACCAAGTGGTGAGCGGAACAAAACTGGAATCCCGGCACCGTCACCAATAGTATCCTACAGACTGTCCAGTCACCTGCCAGAGAGAACAAAGGAGAATATTTGCTCATATGAAGTTCATAGGTATGTAATTTACAATAAATATTTGTAGAAGGCTTCTGAATTACAGGCGAAGTACTTTCTCTTGACAGCACAGTTGTCCGTCCCGCGTCTGCGTGACAGCTAGGCCAACCCAAATATAGTCAGAATGAACCGGAATTACTTGATACATTGTGTTATAAGAAAACAAATAACTGTATTTTTCTCGAAACTTATGGTTATTAACAACCACATCAACAACAACATGTAGCCGCTAGTGAGTCTGAACAGGGCTGAAGAAGAACTACTCCGCCATTTTCCATTTAGTAATCGGATACTCTCTGCGAAATAAACTGACTGACTGAGATTTGTCTGAGTTTCGATGCTGCTGAAACGCACTTGAGGCGCAAAGCGATAGCCAACACAATATTGGTATTTGACGAAAGCGGACATCCGTTCCGTCAAAACATTTCTGCCAATTTCTGTACCTGATTGACCGCTCAGTCATCTCTCTAGTTTAACACATACATTGTTTATGATATTCATACCTTGCGAAAACAATGGATGACAAGCTTCGTGGCTTGGCCAGTATATAGCAATGACTCGAAGCATTATTACATGATGCATATTATTATATATATAAATTGTGGTATACAAAAAAAGGTGGAAAATAATGATATTCTTACGGAATTGATTATGAAAATTCGATGTGTTAGTGTTTCTGTTAGTGAGTATGAATCGATCTTGAAGGTACCGTTAAGAAGGCAACCTAATCATCGATATTTTACCATTCAACGTGGAACTTTGGTTTAGTACACAGGAAAAACACGCGTCGATCATGTAATCCGATGATATTTGATCTAGAATGAGTACATGAGAATCGGCTAAACTAGTGTGGGATACTTACCGAACGATTCTCTGATACCGAAGCTCGCCTGGTGAGACAAGTTGTATAGCGTGTAGAAAAGTCGGGATAATAGGTCCGACACTGCCAGATTGACGATGTAATAATTACACGGATGTAAGCCTTGATGTCGCACGAGGGTAGAAATCACTAAACTGTTGTCGATCAAGTTGACAATGGTGATTGATGTTAAAAACCCGTAATAGTATACCAGGAATCCAACAGATTCTCTGAAACACACAGCTACAAAGAAATCTTTATCGGAAATACTCACTGTTACAGAACTGCTACAGAAATTCCCTGCACGCATTGTGTAGGTTTGCAAGTATTAAATTCGTAATGACGATCGGATAAGGAATTACAACGCATATCAGGGAAGTGGGAAGAGGTAACCTATTCTAAAGCACATACCAAGAATCTAACGATTTGTGACATGTGTGGTATCTCAGGTACGCATTTATTGTACCTGTTCATGTGGCAATTTGGATAACATGACCGCACGGCCCCTAGCACCGGCATAAGCGGTATTAGATACAAATCTAGAGAGCTATGATGGAAATGCCCTGACAACTCGTATTTTGGTAATTGGGGAGCTGTGTCGCTGTGACAACTCGTACACTGGGGATTGGTGAGCTGTATCGTCGTCAGATGAAAATGACTGCATTTAACACAAAAGACTAGTCTGTAAGGCCCGATGTCGACCCAGCATCATCTTCCCTCAATCAAAGGCCAAACGGTCTGTACAGGGGGCGGGCGTCGGCGACGAAACGTCCACCAGCAGAATCTCGCCATATACAGGTAAAAATTACAACGCATATAAGGGAAGTGGGAAGAGGTGCCGGTTAACCTATTCTAAAGCACATACCAAGAAATCTTTATCGGAAATACTCACTGTTACAGAAATGTTACAGAAATTCCCTTCTAGCATTGTGTAGCGTTGCAAGTATTAAATCCCTAATGACGATCGGATAGAGAAAACCCAAGCATTTTCATTTGAAACGAGTAAATATTTTTCCCAGGTTAAGACGTAGTAGCAAATGATGTTATGGGGCTATTATGACATCTGTTCTCTGAGAATGAATGATCGATTATCGGTAGCTCCATGCTAGTATTAAGAAATATTATTACCAGTTGCCGGGGCGTTCTCTGTACACTTATTGTTGCTGACCAACAATACTTTCGCTCCATTCAGGAAGAGATATTATGATTTAGGGTATCCTTGTCTATAGCTACATCCCAGTCCTGCGTAGAAAGACTCTAGAGGTGGCCAGTTGTACAACGCAAGTTTGAATACTTTTATAAACGGGTTAGATGTCCTTTTCGAATATTTTCTCCGAAATTGAAGGCATCGTTTAGATTTCCTATAATCTCTATGATATTTAGTTGAATGCATTTTCAAAGTCGGTTAATAGTAGAATTCCTTAAATATCTTTTCCCATAGTTCCAAATATTAGGTCCCAATTATCCGCATGCTTTCTCCTGTATATTCCCTGCAGGGGATTAGGAAAGCTTCTGCCCTTTAGGGTTCAGCACGCGTTTCAACCTATTCAACTTTGAAACCTATTTTTCAGAAGTTCGTTTTGGTTTATGTGGTTTGTGTACGCATATTATGATTCCCGGGAGCTGGATAGAAACTCCCCTCTCCCACCACCCTTTCATTGTCCCCAAGCTCCATTAACTTGCTTCCTGAAAACCACGCATTTCTAGTGTCATTTCTTCCTCTAAAGTACTAGATTCTGCGTTGGTTAGTATACACATTGAGAGTTTCTGGTCTGTTCTTCTTTACACCAGCGCTTTCGCTGTCCATTTCAGAATAGTGTTGAGTAGAATGATTTTCTTCTAGAAATCTCATCATTATTATATATGTTGTATCCCGATTTATCAATATCTTATTGGTATGCGGTCTCTTTTTCCTCCTTTTCCTTGAACGGATTTGTCCGTGTGAATATATGCTGTATCTTATGATTTCTTAATTATCTCCTTCTGATTTTGTCACATATAACTTCCTAACGATACTCTCTTGTATCCACATAAAATTCCATTGGATTTCTCCTTCTATCCAACCGCCAGCACTGTATGTCGGCGATCTAAACCACTCGGCCAACGAGTCTCCAACAAAAGTAGAAGATAGCAGACTGGTAGTCTTGAAAGCGAACATACAATATCCCTCTGATGACTGTCACGGTACAGCTCCCATAGCTGAAGAGATGTTTTTGTCATTTAGAAAGTTTAGATAACCGACATACAATGCTGGCCGTTGGATGCCTTAATCTGGCGATCGCTGGTTCGAATCCCGTCGATGGGAATCGACCAATTTTCAACACTAAAATCCGTGCTATACTAAGAGTGTGTACTCCCAAAATAACGAAATTACTGATATAGGATCACTTTCTAAATGACTAAAAATCTTCTAAAATATTCAGCTATGGGAGCTTTGTCATTACAATTTAAAGTCCACTGGGTGGCGAGAACGTGACATGTATTTGCTTCAGTTCTCCACCAGCTATTTTTCGCCAATTATATTCCTGTTCTACAAGTATACATTTAGAAACATAATATTGAATACGAAGTGGGTATTCCAAGTTCCTGGACTAATTAAGGAATTACTGAACTATGCAATATACTGACCAATTCCTGAATTTAGCTTTGTTCATTTATTTTGTTTTAAAATTTTCTCCTCGCCTTATATTGAAGTATACAGGCTGGAGAACAAAAACACAATTTCCGGTGTTCGGTAGCCTTAAACGTGCCTTCTTGTTTAACTCCGGTGGGGACTTTTTCTATACTACGGGCGAGCAAGGCCCGGGGCCCAAGCCATTCTGCGTACATTCTGCGGTGAACATGCACACAGTCGCCCTCTTTCCCCGTCCCCAAAAGATGAGATAATATACTAGGTAACTGATACTAAGCTGTTCGGCGTGTATCAAGAATCGTGTTGGCAAGAGTAATATGACTATAAATGGATCTTATACCCACCCCTACCAAATCTCACGCATTCCTTTCCATGTTAACTCTGTGGTATGCCAGTTGAATGCTATATACAGATCGAGGAGAAAATGCTTATTAAAGGGTGTGTACTAAGCTGTTGAAATTAAGATATGGAGGAGAATTGTCCCGGCTCTCGCCGTTTTGATACAGCGATGTATCAGATGAATCAACAATGGTTCTATACATCTCTAAGCCGTTAGTTGCAAACATTGGCTCATTACAACAAGAAGTAGCTCCGGCGAGCTCGGCGATTCTGTATTCTGTATTTTTCTACACTGCGTGCGAACAAGGCCCCGGCCAAAAACAATTCACCAGCCGTCGTTGTCGGGAAAATAAGGGACGGCTCATATTTTCGGAAGGCGTTGGTCACAGACAATGAAATACTTCGATTTCATATGATCTTACCTTTATATTAAGCCTTCGTTTATCGGAAACTGTCCAGTTTCAGCTTCACGAGAGAACAAGGCATCAGCTCCATTTTGAATCACTGGTAACGGCTTTGCGGGTAGATTACGCGCCACAACAACCGCTGGTTTCTGCAGACCAGTTCAGAGTTTCCGTCACCTGTGAAGCTAAAACTGGAAACTTTCTCATAAACAAGGGCTGAATATAAAGGTAAGATACTAGAGTATCGAATTATGTATTGTTTGTGATGAACGGCCTCGGCTAATATGAGCCGTTCAGTATATTCCCTACGGCTGGTGAATGGCTTGGGCCCGGGGCCTTGCTCGCCCGTAGTATAGAAAAAGTCCCCACCGGCACGTTTATGGCTACCGAACACCGGAAATTGTGTTTTTGTTCTCCAGCCTGTATACTTCAATAGAAGGCGAGGAGAAAATTTTCAAACAAATAAACGAACAAAGCTAAATTCAGGAATTGGTCAGTATATTGCATAGTTCAGTAATAACCTGCTCTAATTTCCTCACTTTTCATATGTAAGTATGACATAATACACATAGATTCATTGACATAGATGCAGAAATCTTGCAGAGAATATTGATATACAAAATTAAAAGATTGGTCCTTATACCCCTTTCCAGAAATGCAAAATATTGGAGACAGACCTCTACGTCGAGGGCACTGGGCTGTTACCACAACATGTGGTTCTAAATCCTCTAAGTGCATGACAAACTTGTTCTGACAGGGGTGCGTAAGACGGAATAATTTGAAATTTTGACGATGACCTTTTCTGTAGTGATGTAATCTGATGTAATGTAATTCTCTCGCTAGAAAAATAAAAGGTGTTAGATCCAACATTCAATATCCGCCGTCGTCCGTAAATGAATTTCCGTGTCGATAACCGAAAGACCTATTTCATATTGTTTTGGGTAAATTGTTTTTTTTTGTGTAATGTTTTGGTGAGTTGTTTGGCCTTCGCAACAGAGGTACTCGAAGGATTTTCAAGCACTTGTTTGATATGTGAACACTCGCGGTGTGACTGGCATGTTGTATAAGGTATTTGGAGTATTTGAGCTGCAGAAATATTGATGAATGTGGAATTACAACACTGCGCTATGGACATGGACTATGATAATTGGATAATGATTCAAGATATTTAACTGATTTTGCGGATTTCGAATTAACCCTATCAGCATGGGCTTTTTAGGACCTGTCCAGGCCGAAATGGCGTCACCTAATGATTTTTCTTACCCCTTGAGCTAGGGAGCTGAAACTTATTACACTATACCCTTGGGTCAAGCTCTACCAGAAAATCTAAAAAAATCCCAGATGGCAGCTTTGATAACGTCACAGTGACGTCATTTTCAAAAACGGCATTTTTTGGTCGATTTTTCGGTCAGATTTTCCTAATTTTTTATTTTTGCAATTTCTCCACAAAAGCAGCATGAAATATTAGCAAATATTAATGTGATATGAAAAAGAATAGTTTTTGCCCACTTTTCATCGCGGAAAAGCAGAAATTTTGGAGAAATATGGCAAAAACATCACTTTTCTGGTACCTCACGTGGCCGCCATCTTGAATTTACCCATGATCCTCTGCTCGGGGGATTATCCAAATAGGCTCAAAATGACCCCAATAAGATAAAATATAAAGTCACGGAGTTTCAGCTCTCCATTTTTTGCCGTTCCGGAGATAGTGCAGAAAGTTTGGTAGGGGGGCCATAATGGCCCCCCGGGATTATGCCCCCCCGGGCCAGGTAGGGTTAAGCTATGAATACGGACTATGCTATGAACTTTGGATATCATTTTAATGAAATATGCATTTTGTAGCTTTTAACGTAACCAATGGGCGTGCGTTTTCATACAGGGAACGTACTCCCATTTGAGGATAAGTTCTGGTGTAAAGGGTTACTGATGGATTGATCACCTATGCAGTTACTAGCACCATTTCCTTGCCCTCCGATAATTTTATTTTCGTTTTGTTTGATTTGCCTGATCTCTCTGCGAGAGTATCATTCAACTTCAGTCAGCGGAGATATGTGAAATATCGACTTTTTAGCCACCATACTTGTGCCAGTAATTGTGCATGTATTATGATGTGTTCTAATTCTCAGTGCTGCTTGTTTTGACGAAGCTATTGCCGATATTCTATTTCGTGATCTTTTAGGTCAGGTATTGTAAAACATCTATGTACACAGTTATTTGTGAGGAACAGTTATACAATTTCAGTCTATATGGTTTCAATTGCATGGTTGTGTAACTGCATTGGATATGTACAGGACCCTATAAAAGTGAATGTTTGGAGATTTCAAATCAGATTTTATTCCATCATAGTCTCCTACTGCCACCGGTAGAGTCCGCAAATTACGTGAAATGCTGTAGCTGGTTCAAAATGCATATATAGTAAAAACAATATCTTCAGAAATTCGAGTTGCGTTGTTCTCCATTTTAAGTCCAGAGAAAACCGCTGGCCGGACCGGAGTCTTCTGAGGGTTTATGTTGCTTCACCAGGAAATGTCGACGCCTCATTCCGTCGACATTTTCCGAAAAATTACAATATGACAGAATCAAGTCCAAATGTGTATGAAATAAAAATAAAATAAAGCACAAGACAGATTCCTAGTATGGAAAACTGGTCAACAGTTTTCAATGAACCATCAAGACATGATGATGTTCTTTACATAACATATTTATCACTGATCATTATTCTCTATTCAAATGAATTTCCAAGTCGTTTTGTCAGAGTAATTATCCTATAGCACTGAGTTACATTTTGACTTTGACAAAACACGTGATATTCACACGGCTTCTAGTCCGAGTTAATCGAAATTAGAGTTAACCGAGTTAATCGAAGTTACAAAACGTAGCTCCAGGAATCTTGCAATCTACGATCGTAGTTTGCCGTCAGTGTACGATATTTATCACAGAACTGGAGAATATTTTGATAATATTTTGTGGCGTTGATTCTAATCGTCACTACCGGCACATGATCCACCAAATTCTACCACGCGATATATGTGTAAGCCGTGTGTACGTCCTTCTGCAATATTGCTATCCAGAAATGGGTACTTAACTATGTCAGAATTGTAATCGTCTCTCTTGTCGTAAAGTCGGAATGAGAGCGTCAGATCCGACAGTTAATATGCAGTCGTCGCCTATAAAAGAATTTCCGCGTCAATAATGGACCTATTTCGATGACAGTTAGCACCAATTCCAAATGTGAATGAGATAAAAAATAATAAAAGCACAAGATGGATTCTTACTAGAGAGAAGCAGTGAACAGTTTTCAATGATGTCATCAAAACATGGTGGTGTTCCTTACATAAAATCCTTATCACTGACAATTATTCTTTATTCTTGAATAAAGAATTTCCTGGTCAGAGAAAGCCCTGATCATTCTTGTAAATGTACATTCCGGACACGATTTTCCATCTGGGCTATCAGTAATGTCCTTCAAATCCAATGTAGTGGGTATATATCATTTACCGCGTCATTAATATAGAGATAATCCATCGCTAGGAAATCGTCTATAGCGTTTGATGAAAGAATGGCTTCTGGAATGATTATCTGGCAATATCTGCATGTAGGCGTATTCATACGAGAACAGAGATGGGTCTGCCAAAGGTGGTGCACATTGTGTACAATTTGGGATGCCTTCGCGCTGTTGGTATCTGATATTGCCGCATTTCATATATTTTAAATAGGACATTCAAGCAATTCTATAAACAAAGAACACCCCCAAAAATACCCCATGTTATCCTTCACGTGCATTAGAGCTGAAGAATGTATTATGACTTCTGACATTAACCCTATCTTGCCTGGGCTTTTTGGGACGTATAGTGGCCTGGTGGGGCCGAAATGGCCGTCTCTCCCTAATTATTTTTCTTACCCCTTGAGCTAGGGAGCTGAAACTTACCACACTATACCATTGGGTCCAGATCTACCAGAAATTGTAAACAAATCAAAAATGGCCGCTTTGATGACGTCACAGTGACGTCGTTTTCAAAAACAGCATTTTTTTGTCGATTTTTTCGTCGGATTTTCCGATTTTTTTATTTATGGAATTTCTCCGTAAAAACTGCATGATAAATTAGGAAATATTAATGTGATGTGAAATAAAATAGTTTTTGCCCGCTTTTCGTTGCGGAAAAGCAAAAATTTTGAAAAAATATGACAAAAACATCACTTTCTGGTACCCCGCTTGGCAGCCATTTTGAATTTACTCATGATCCTCTACTCGCAGGGTTATGGAAAGAGTCTCAAAATGACCCCAATATGATAAACTATAAAGTCAAGGAGTTTCAGCTCTCCATTGTTTGTCTTTCCGGAGATAACGCAGAAAGTATGGTATGGGGGGAGCCATTTCGGTAGGGCTAACTTACCGGTGACAATTTTATTGAACTCCGATATCATTAATGAACTATGGTGTCCAATGGGGTCCTGATGAGGAATACTAGTATAGAGTGTCTAGATATCCCAAGTAGATACATATCTATGCGGTATGTGTCCTTTGTCATCTATTTCTCCTGTAAGACATTTTTTTTTGTATTTTGAGTATCCTCCTAATGAATTTTTGCGTACAATAATGTATGCGCAATGGAGAGGATATGAAAAGAACATCATGTTGATATCATTGAAAATCGTTGAGCGTTTCGCTCTTGCATGAAATCATCTCACGTTATTATTGTTATTATTATTATTATTATTTTCGATTTGTACACATTTGGGCTAATAAAAATATTACTTGCTGTAGATTTAGTGTACAGGTAAGAACCAAACGGCGGTTCCGTGAACTCGAGTCCAACATTGCCAACCTCTGCGTCGTTTAGAATTTGGGATATTTTTGGGGAATTCTGGATATGTTTGTTATGTCCAGTGCTTTATCCAAATACAGACGTTTTAAGAATATCCGGTCTTGGACTACTCTTCACTACATAACACTTTTATATTTGTTGATTGCTGATTTTCCAACAGTTGAGCTTCAATGTGGCGTTTTGTAACTGAAAAGAGGCGATAACATCTGTTGTAAGAGCATAATTGGCAATCGATTGCTGTGTATATTTGTCGATTTGTTATAATGTCTTATTGAGTTTCAACTCGTCACTTGCACAACGACCATTCCTTACATGGCCTCGGAATAAAATGAACAACAGCTCCTCTGCCAATTCTGTGGACTGTCCCATGATCGCAAAACAACTGAAGAATGCGACAATATTTTGAGCCCAACTGTAACAATTCTGTTATTTTATGTTTCAATATGCCGGTTTATGAAAGTAAGTCTGAATCAAATGAGTTTGGATAGGGAAACGCATTATGGATGATACAAGCGTCTAATTCGTAATTCACTATTCAACCGTCGTCCATTAAAGAATTTCCGCGTTCATAATCCAAAAATAACTAATTAATATAACAGCATTAGACCCAAATTCAAAGAATAAAAGCCTGACACACATAACCATAGGCCAGTTTCCCACAAGCGAGAAGTGGTCAACAGTTTACATTGATATCGGAAAGACATCATGATGTTCTAAAAATTTCAAATCCGTATCGCTGTTCAGTATTCTTAATCTTTAAGATTTCCGTTGTAAAGTCGTTATCTAGAGAATGTGCATTGACGCTGTCGAATTATTATAGCATGAATGCGAATTCGTTCTCAAGACATTGTGGCGGGTTAATGGATAATTGATGCGACCATCTACTGTATGAATATATTAACATTTCTTCCGTTGACTCTCAATAGAAATCCACGTATCAGTAGCAGGAGATTTTGTTAGCCAGTTAACCCTACCTGGCCTGGGCTTTTTGGGACTTGTCGTGGCATGGGGGGGGGCGAATTGGCCCCCCTAATCATTTTTCTTACCCCTTGAGCTAGGGAGCTGAAACTTACCACACTATATCCTTGGGTCAAGCTCTACCAGAAAATGTTAAACAATCCAAGATGGCCCCTTTGATGACGTCACAGTGACGTCATTTTCCAAAACGGCATGTTTGGTCGATTTTTCGGTCAGATTTTTCGAATTTTCTATTTATGCCATTTCTCCGGAAAAACAGCATGATAAATTAGTAAATATTAATGTGATGTAAAATGAAATAGTTTTTGCCCACTTTTCAGCGCAGAAAAGCAGAAATTTTGAAGAAATATGACAAATACATCACTTTTCTGGGACCCCACATGGCCGCCATCTTGAATTTACCCATGATCCCCTCCTCGGGGGGTCATGCAAATGGGCTCAAAATCACCCCAATATGATAAACTATAAAGTCACGGAGCTTCAGCTCTCTATTTTTTGTCGTTCCAGAAATTGCACAGAAAGTTTGGTAGGGGGACCATTTCGTCCCCCGCCTCCCAGGCCAGGTAGCGTTAAAGGGGCGACAATATATACGTTATCAAATACGTGAAATATGAAGCATTTTGTTATAGAAGGTGTACATGCTTTCTGGTACACTTTTGAATTTGGTCAAACAAAAGCTAAACTGGTTGTTTTCTCGATATTGTTTACAAGGAAGTCAAAGAGCTACATGTGGGACTCCATGTGTGGGATGAAAGTTTTCTGGGCTTTCTGGCATGTAATATACATGCATATTTGCTGACCACCTGACCAATTGTTATTCGGCCACGATAATGAATTGTCAACAACAACGGCTTTATACACGTATATGATAGTGGATCCCACCATGCTATTACATTACAAGCAACTCTGTTCACCGTCTAAGTTTGCCAAATATTGACCTATAGAATATACAAGACCACGACATTGTCAGTGTCGACAGATGATTTATACTGAGCGTTGAGAATGAAGTCAGTATTGTGTCCCCATCCAATGCAGCAATTAAGTTCGGTGTCATGAGCTTGGTCCTTGCCGTTGTACTGTTTGCAATTCAGATTACTTTGACAACCAGTATAACATAACAAAAAACTCTTGTCAGAAATGCCGCAGATTTCATCCCTTAACTTTAAAGGTTGGCTCTTGCATCTGACCCCTCGAACAATACACAATGCCCAAGCTTAGATTGGGATCAATTATTCTCTCTCAAACAAATTACTGTACGATTCTGATACTTTTTTATTTAATATTTCAGTTTGCATTAAAGGCCATATTACAGTCAATAAGCGATCCTGGCCTGTCGGTGTATTCAATTTGCTTTTATGGAGGGCATTTATTCCTTTGTCACTAAAATGAATATTCTGCTATAACGAGTCATTGTTAATTGACTGACCGATCTGTACGCCAGTGTATGGCGGAATGCCTCCGAACTCTTCTCCAATATTGTGCGCAAGTGTAAACTAATATCGATGTAAACGTCACAGAAAAGTTATCAACAAATCAATTTTTGTCATCAAATTTATAGACACATAAAAGTTTATGAGATCGGCACTTCCTCTTACAATTGTGGAATGATATGGACACCTCATGCACATTTCACTTGATAGAGTGACGAGAGCTATCATTTCATTGCGGCCATTGCCCTCTCGTCATGCTGAAGGTTGAATTTCACCAAGTGACGTAATTCTCTAAAAATTACCGTGGCTTTCAGCTGCACAAATGAAACTAAATCCGAAGAGTAATAATTATACAGAGCATCCATCACAATCTTATTGATCGAGATGCTTCACCGAATGCTGTCCACCCATATATTAAGGTTCGAGTATCTCTAAAAAGCTTCAAACACTCGAACATGTTTTTTCCTATATGTTATAATACTTATTCACTCTATAGGTTGGTGAAAGAAAACTCATAGCTTTTGAAACATTTCGAAATGTGAGCTATTATTCGGTGCATGGATGAGCATGTTTACCTAATACACGTTGATCAAGTATTTAGCTTTCTTTAGATTTCGTTAACAAACAATATTGGATATTAGGCCAGATTTGTACTGAGTTACACGTCGCTTAACGTGACCGAAGAAGCTTTCGGTCATAAATTGAAGAAAATCACGTTCGTAGTTTTTCCTCGTTACCTCTTTTATCATTTACAAGTCTTTCAGAATGGCTCACCTATTTTGCATGGTCATTAAATTCGAACATAGATAGAACTAGATGCCTCAATTTCAGTTCACCTACTTTCTAAATATATTGTGAGCGTAACTTTTATTTCCCGAAAGGTTGAACTTTGTACTGTCATACAACCATTTCCAGGACGAAATTAAAAAAAAGAGGCAACCTAAATTTGTTTATATTACATGCATCTAAAAGTTCAAATATTTCTTATGCATACATTAGAAGTTACTTGGCAGGATATTAAATTTTGACAAACTGCTCTATTTTCGTTCAAATAATTCAGTTGCAGTAATAGAAAAACAAAAATTGTCACTAAACTCTGATTCCCTGAATGAATAGCTTTCGAAAAATATATAATTCGTTTGGCGAGTTCATTATTGCAGTTTAGTTGAGCAAAAAAAAAATGATTAGCTTATAGCTATGAATATTGTAATATTAAATACACGTGTCTGAATGGACCACATGGATTTATTTTGGCATAGGGGATAATATAAAAGCAAAAGAAGAATAAACTTCGTTGAAAAGTTTGCATATCAACATATTTTTTTTAATCGCATTCCTAAGTGAACATATATATCTACCAGAAGTTGCGCAATAGATAAACCGTTTGGCAATAATTGCACGGTATTTTCGTTTTGGTGATACCATAATATTCAGCAACTTATTTAAGAACAATAAACACTTTATTTCAAGAGAGTAATTTACAAACTAGAAATTCACTCAGTTTATACAGTACTGATCCAATCGAAGATCCTCAAACACAACCTACACAGACACATGAACACATATGCTTATCTCTATCATATAATATAATAGTGGTACAGGATACTACAACATAACCTTGATTCAAAATGGGATAACAGAATGTGAAGAATTGTACCGTTTGTGAGACAGAAATCAAAACAGTTGAACTTTTATTTCCAGCACTCGAGCAATTAATGGGAAACATTATACACTCTAGTATACTTAAATATTGGTACCCACAAACAACAAAGTCTATTCACTTTTCCAATAATATCGACATAGAAACGTATTAACATCTAGTACCATTAAGATTATGTACAATTACACAGCGAAAATAAGTGTGCTGTTTTAACACAATTTTTTGTTAAAATGGCTTCAACACAAAACTGAAATCAACAAGATTTTGTGTTAAACTTCACATGTCAACACAAAATTGTTCAATACTAATTAGTGTTAATTCGAACGCAATTTGTGTTATTTTCAACACCATTTTGGCGCTAAAATGGTTTCAACACCTTTTTTCTCAGTGTGCAGAGGTTATAGTAGCACATACCATAATACATCACAGAATATTGCAAAACGTATTTTGAACACTCGGTATAGAAAATATATATAATAGTATAATAATTTATTATTTTTAGTTTTTTTTGTATAATTGTATAATAGTTTGTTATCCTGTAATCATTTAAACGAAAATATAATCCGACGGTTTCAGACACAGACTCAAAATACCTTTTTGTACAAATAGCTTTAAATATCCACATACGACAATGTATATATTGGTACATTCAATTTCAGTATTCTCCATTCATAAACTAACTACAATTCCTTCATGTATTTAAGCGTTAATTTTCAAGTCTATGCGTTCAGTACACAATATGCATGCAATTCTATATGTAGTCATTACGTTTACATATAGTCACACTCGAACAGCAAATCACAAAAATGCATATAGAACATCAGAAGCAATTGCAGTACCAAAACGTATTAAAGTAAACACATACCCAATAACCACCTCACCTAAAAATAGACACACCAAATGTAACACACTAAATGCTACCTCTCCCCCACCTCCACACATGTGCATGTTAATAACTAACGGTACGACACGCTGAAATAGAAGAAAACTTCCCATTGATGAATATATGTATGTATATATATACAACTAAACAGGGAAAACTAATCACCGATTTGTACCATAAACAACTCGATACTGAACAATATCTTTATTTCTAAAGGAATCGCGCAAGACATACTGAGACCCATATTACATATAACCTTGAGGGTCGTATTTGCATCATTGTGACATAAACGAACTTAAATTAGTGAACTTGAATAAAATTTGGCAAGTATGGGTTTTCCGAAATAGATTATCAAAATCGGCTCGAACAAAGCCGAGTCACATGACATTACATTTTAATACTCGCCGAACCGAAATCAACAAACAAAAGCATGGCGTTCGTGAACACATATAATCCACATTACGCGAACATATATTCCGAAATTTTGCAAAATATGAACATACTGCACGAGAGTCCTAAAATGAAAAATGTTCTAAAAGATGTGAAACACCTTAAAAGTCATACACACTCTCCTACTCTGAATGAAAAATCCTAACCTATGCCACATATGTAGAAAATCTCAGAACTCTTGACGTGGTACATGTGAACATTTAAGTATTCGAGTACTGTATTTACAGTAAAGGAAAAGATGAGCTGTTATTCTAGAAATGTGATTTATGTTATTAAATGTAGTGGATGCAATGCAAACTACATTGGACAGAAAACCTGCATATATCTTAAAGCTCGCGTTCGAGTGCATAAACAGCAAATACTGCCTGACTGCGTCTCTAGAAAATATATCCACACATGCGGCAAAGATAATTTTAAAACATTACCTTTCTACAAGATTACTTCAACTACATCGAATCACGGCTGGTTGGAAATTCGCGAAAATGAGTTTATCTCCCGCTGTCTTCCTTCATTGAGCAGATAATGTATATCCTGTTTAAGAAGATTATGCTGTGATCCGATTAAGTTTCAGGACTGCCGATCGGGAATCCACGAAGGGGTCTGATTACTGCGATCGGAAATCAACGAAAAGTTGCGAATGAGCCGATTATCAGAACCGAACATGTTGAAGAAACTTATCGAGGATATTGTTGCTATCGGATTAAGATGTCAACAATATCGCCTATATATTCTGTACTATATCAAAAAATCTTTGAAATTACCGTAGTCAATTTTCATTTGATGATCTACGTTTCTTTTCTGATAATATTATTATATCCTATATGCCGAAGGACCCTACCTTTCCTCGAATGCGGTCTCGTTTTTATTTCTCTGTGTTATAGATTTTTCGATATCTGTTTGCTTCAGTATAAATTCTTTCCATCCATCGAAAGACAGTTTAGTATTACAACATCTAAACATACATATGTATTTTTCTTTGGCATTAGTAACAGAAGATTTACACGGGTAAACCCATTGTTTCGTAAGATCCCTTGGCTTCTTCATAGAAACGCCATTCCTAAGAAACGTTAATACTCTTGCATTGAAAATTGAAATTGATTTACCCTGTTGTCGTGTATATACTAGTACGAACGGTGAATCACGTGTTTTTTTTCTGTTGTAGGCCTATGTAATACATCTCAGTAATTTCCCCCAATAAATCTCCTCTTCGTGAATCATTTCAATGTTTCGTTTATGAAAGATGGCAGTATTTCTCCGATTTCTACTAGCTATACATGTTCATATTATTTTATGGTCCACGTTCAGTAGAGAAATTGGACGCCATTTTGTAAGAAACATTCTGTCTTTACCTTCCATCTGCGAGCAAGAAATACAGCATTGTTGCTGTATTGGCGATATTATTTCGGATTTGAAAGCCTGTCGGGTAGATAACCCAATATCCTCCCTTCCCCCAAAAATGTAAAATTTCGCAGTAAAACCATCAGATTATGGGAATAATATTTCATGTGTATGATATGTCGCCGAGCCTAACGTAATATCTGTTGTGTAATATTATGTTATTATATGGTTTGCGCACCATTTAAAAAAGAAAAAAATCGATATGTCTTATGTCAATAATAATATACATATTTTATTACACAACACATTATTGATTACTAATTTTTCATGCTGCTTTAGCGGAGAAAACACATAAATAATAGAAGTTAAAAAATCTGACCGAAAAATCGTCTAAAAAATGCCTTTTCGAAATGTCATCATGGCGGCCATCTTGGATTTGTTTTTACATTTTCTAGTAGGACAAGTTTATAGTGTGGTAAGTTTCAGCCCTCTAGCTCAAGGGGTAAGACAAATATTCAGGGGGAGGCGAAATGGCACCTCTCCCAGGCCTGGACAGGTTCAAGTTCGCCCAGACCAGATAGGGTTAACCGTCCCGGATGGTTCTACCTTAAACGAAAATTGTTCATCTCCGTTAAAATGTTCGGTTACGGTTCAAGCACAAACAACAAACACATTCAACCTCTGCCATATCTGGTTACTATGGACCACTACTTTTTTAAATTGATTGAATAGAAGGGCGTCATACATTTAGATTTAGAAGATGGTATTGGTTGAAAATATATTCCTTTCGAGAATGATGTCAGTACTCAAAGTAAAGCAGATATTAACAGACACACCGGTTTGCACGAGAAGATCTGGCAGGGCGCCAAAGTAAATCCATTGTAGTTTTATCAGACAAAGTCACAAATTTATCAATTTTAGTATGTACATATTAATGTAGGATCACATCCCTAACTAAAGACCAAGATTGCTTACCATATTTTGTATCCTAAAACATCGCTTAATTCCCTCTTAACCACCCGAGTCCATTCCTGTCCTATGTCTAGATCTCCCTACTATCTTCGCACATGCTGTTCTTCTTGCTTCTCGAGTTTTGACTCAAGGGCAAAAATCAAGTCCTGTCATTGGCAAATATTCAGGCCTGACATACATTTTCTTGTATTCGGGTCTTTCACCGTTTAACTGTTAGATACTATTAACCGTCCCTTCACCAAAATTAATAGTACTACATGTAGGTACTCGTTATTGAACGTTATCGTGAAAGCTTATTTTAACAAATGCAATGTGGGGGTTCCGCAGTAAAGAAATATTCCGCTTCAGAACATTCACAACGATATACCAAAACTCTGCTGTTAATCCAAGATGCATAAAACACAATACAAAACAGGTTTCATAGCTGGTTACAGGAACTGTAAGACCAAATGCCAGTGCAATGTGTTGAAAAGAGTCCATCAGAAAGTAAAGCCAGTTTTGGAAAAATTTCGTGATGCCATTTGAAGAAAATTTCTGGTTTTAAATATTCGTGGGCATTACAATATCATACTACCTTAATGAAAAATATGCATCCCGTTGAGACACACATCTGCCTGTAATTTCTCGGCTCTCTATATTACAATTCCTACTCATCTTTCACCGTAGTTCATCAATAATATCGGCGTTCAAAACGACTGATCGCTGATATATTAATGTCAGAATCCAGAACTTCTCTTGAGTTTTACAGTTTATTCAGAGTATCAATCATGGGATGTTGTTTCTCCGTCAGTGTCGAGTTTGTTTAACAGGTTGCGGCAAAGAACAATCAAGGCTTCCAGGATTGACACCAACCTCAAAATATTGTACAGTGAACACACCTCTTCGTTGTTACTATTATAGCCCCCCCCCCACCCCATGGCTACAAGGGCCTTGTCTGAAAGGTCACAATATATCTTGCTTTGTTATCCAACTTCATATTACAGATGGAAGTTTACAATTCCTGTCTAATACGAAGAAACCGTAAAAGTTTGGACATGTCTTTTTTCAAAGCTATCTTAAAATCTCCAAGACGTCCCGCATAAACAAAAATATTCACTGCCGAATTCATATGAAGTAGAAGTCTCACACTGGCTCTGTAAGTAGAAACAGTTGTATATACATGTACTAAGTTTGGAGATATATACGGATTTGCATGGATATAGTGATGACATTTTCAAGTTTTCAATCAGTCATCGATTTGCTTTTATAGTCTGACAATCTTCAACATTACGTAAAGTTAAAGAGGATATGAATATATTATAACTTTACAATGCTTCAGGAATGTGAGGATTTGTATGTATATTTATGTACTTTGCCCAGGATACAGTAGTTTTAATTGGGCATTTTTCGACTTTTAGCATTCTGATGTCCACCTCCGGACATCGCGATTAGTTCAGGTTAGCTGTCGCTAGAACACATGTCGCTCGGTAGATGGATCAGAGGTAAGACATGTCGGGTAGTCTAACATCTCACTACGTTAAAAGTTAATTTCCATGCGCGTATGAGACTATCATATGACGATTTGTTGAATTTTCACAACTTCCTCACAGGGGTGCCCAGACACCTCTCAATTCGTCACAAGGGAAAGGCAGACTGATAGCTGACATAACCGAATCACTTATGCTTATTATTGGCACTGCGATAGTAGGGTAGGTCTGACGACACAGCGAGCATTTTAGATTCAACAATTGGAGACCACAAAGCGCTCCGAAGGTTACAGATTATATCTGCGTGTGAAATTCCCATGTCTTCACGTTCAACATAAGTGCTCTATAGATGAACCTCCAAGCAGGTTCCCCGATTTACCAAGCCCACAACATTCTGGACAAATTTGAACGAAAGTCATATTTCCCTATGTATTCAGTGTTATACCTCTTGCATATCGCTCCAATTTATGGCTATTAAGTTCTGGTTGCCATATTTTTATAAAGAGCACGGTGACTTCTATTTTGTCATTCATTAACTTCTCTCAACCTAATAGATGAATACTGAAATTAAAAATAAAACTAAACTTACGTTATCATTAAGGTACGACTGTTTTACTCACCTGATGTATTTATTGACTTCGCATGACTCACAGCTTAAGCTGACGATTCCAAACAAAGAAAATGGAGTCGAACACAGTGCGAAAAATCCCAGAAGCATTGCAACCATTTTTGTCGATTTTCTGATTCTATTTAAAGACTTTTTCCTGTCCGCCTCACTCCCACTTGCATGCAGTGTTTCTAGCGCTGCAATTACTCTTGCCTAAAATATAATAAATATAGACGATAAACTCCACTATCGACCACTTTATCAGTCCGGTACTACTCTCTTTATTTTACTCAACTTACCAAGCAAACAGTCGTGAAACCTGATGACAGATTAACCTTCTTTCTATCCCATGATGTATTGTGCATCAATGCCAACTGAATGACAGCTTGCACCTGTGTAATCCTATCTGGCCTGGGCTTTTTGGGACCTGTCAAGGCCTGGGGGGGGGGCGAAATGGCTTCCCACTAATTATTTTTCTTATCCCTTGAGCTAGGGGGCTGAAACTTACCACACTATACCCTTAGGACAATCTCTACCAGAAAATATTAAAACATTCAAGATGGTCGCTTTGATGACGTGACGTCATTTTCAAAAACGACATTTTTTGGTCGATTTTTCGGTCGGATTTCCCGAATTTTTTATTTATGCAATTTCTTGGCAAAAACTGCATGATAAATTAGTAAATATTAATGTGATGTGAAATAAAATAGTTTTTGCTCACATTTCATCGCGGAAAAGCAGAAATTTTGAAGAAATATGACAAAAACACCACTTTTCTGATACCCCACCTGGACGCCATCTTGAATTTACCCATGATTCTCTGCTCAAGAGGTTATGCAAATGGGCTCAAAATTACCCCAATATGATAAACTATAAAGTCCCGGAGTTTCAGCACTCCATTTTTCGTCGTTTCGGAGATAGCGCAGAAAGTTAGGGTTTAGACATCTGATGCGTCGAAGACTGTTCCCATTCTGTTGTAAACGTACCTGCCTTCTGGCGATACTAGTAATCCGGATATACAGACAGATCATGACCAATAAAGGTGCCTGTGTCGCGATTATCATCGACCCGACTACGTGCCACACCGTATGTATCATCTCGTAACGGCAAATGCCAGGGTAGTTCGCTGAAAACAGAGATGGAAGAACATTGCACTTGTTTCGTTTGATAGACATTGGTCTTCGTCGAGTACTGTATTAAAAAGTAAATAGGTAAATCTGTGGGGAGATGGGGCTGAACATCGGCTTGGTGTTCTGTAAAATGAGTGAAATGAGTGGGTCAAAATCGATGATCACCGACTGAGATTCCAGATAAGTAAATCTGACACTGCACCGATTTCTCCTCATTGGACTGCGTCTGTGCCACTCTACTACAAGATTTGTTTTTATAGTAAGAATTAAAATAGTTAGCGCAGAGTTAAGCTATTCTAAATTTGTATAATAATTTGCTAAACATCATGTAGGAAATCGTCTTAAGAACCCAAAATTGCGATATTTCTACACAATGGTTTGATTATGGAACAGAGGTGATTTTGGTGGCATTTCCTGGTTCCTATTAAACGCAATATTAAAAGGGTGGTGGGAAATGATGCCTGAGTGCTGACAAGAAGTCCTATAACCCCACAGACAAATATGCTTACTGAAAATTTCTGACAACATCGCAAAAACTAAAAGTGATCTCTGTGATGATTTGTAATCCAGCCACCCTTGTATTGTAGCTGTTCATGTGGACATTTCGAATGACATGAACACATGATCCCTAGCACCGGCTTAAGTGATATTATAAAAATATTTCCGGGCGATGATGTAATAGCCCTATTAAGCTATCTGCTGGAACACGATGAACTATGTGACCGGCAGATAAAAACAAACGAATATTTTCCTTAGCAGTATGCCCAGCCAACATTGTTGAAATATTTTCACGGGTTTACTTCTATAAAAGGCTAGACTTACCTTCTGGTTTGTCTTTCAGGTTAAGTATTGCCGAAAAGGAAAGTGCCAAGCTCCATATGAAGATCAGAGAGAGGATAACGCGAGAAGAGGTAAGGTACAGGTCTGAGATCAGGGGCTTCACGATGACGATGTACCGGGTGGCCGTGATAGCAACAATGTGGAAGCCGGAAGTGAACATGAATCCATCTACCATCCACACTACTACTCTACAGACTGGCCACCGACCTGCCACAATAAAAACAGAAGGTAATTTTTAATTCGCTCAGCGCTTACGTAATACATTAATGTATGACGATCATTAAATTAAATCATGCATACGACGCTTTGATATTTAAGAAATCCACCTACTGCACTAGCCACGATGAAAGTTGAATGATTACCATATTTTCTCAGCACCATGCCTATGTTCCCGGTGTTGGCAACAAAACCTAGTGTAGATGAGAATTTGCTCTCCGCCACCTGACCAAAGTTTGCTACTCCACAATCTCTTGTTCTGACTGGATGCAACCCGTTTGGGGGCAGGCCATTCGACTTACATTAGCGCCCTCAGTGAAGACCTGGTTCGGAGGCTCACAAACAAGCTAGCAGAGACGGAACAGGTATGGGCGCGAAAATGTAGCAACATAGAGTTGAAGACAAAACGTCGGGGGTTGGGGGTTCATTTAGTCAGTCGCGGATGAAATAAAATTTCTCATTTTATCAAGGTAGGTGGATCCATTACTGTTCAATAAAACTAACGAAGATTGATTGCGCATGAGTATCTAATTTTCTGGAAAATAGTCGATTAAAGCATGTTAAATTACAACACATATAAGGGAAGTGGGAAGAGGTGCCGACATACTGACAGAGCCACATGACTTCACAGTATAGTCTTCCGGTTAACCTATTCTAAAGCACATACCAAGAATCTAACGATTCGTGATATGTGTTGTATCTCAGGTACGCTTTTATTGTACCTGTTCATGTGGCAACTTGGATGATATGACCACACGGCCCCTAGCACCGGCATAAGCGGTATTAGATACAATTCTAGAGAGCTATGATGGAAATGCTCTGACAACTCGTATATTGGTAATTGGTGAGCTGTTTCGCTGTGACAACTCGTACACTGGGGATTGGTAAGCTGTATCGTCGTCAGATGAAAATGACGGAATTTAACACAAAAGACTAGTCTGTAAGGCCCGATGTCGACCCAGCATAAACTTCCCATAAATGCCAGCATATATCAAAGACCAAAAGGTCTGTATAGGGGGCGGGCCTCGGGGACGAAACGTCCACCAGCAGAATCCCGCCATATACAGGTAAAAATTACAACACCTATAAGGGAAGTGGGAAGAGGTGTCGACATACTGACAGAGCCACATGACTTCACAGTATAGTCTTCCAATAAACCTATTCTAAAGCACATACCAAGAATCTAACGATTCGTGATACGTGCTGTATCTCAGGTACGCTTTTATTGTACCTGTTCATGTGGCAACTTGGATGATATGACCACACGGCCCCTAGCACCGGCATAAGCGATATTAGATACAATTCTAGAGAGCTATGATGGAAATGCTCTGACAACTCGTATATTGGTAATTGGTGAGCTGTTTCGCTGTGACAACTCGTACACTGGGGATTGGTAAGCTGTACATGAGCTTGCGACTGATATATGAATGCTGAATGAAGACGTGAAAATAAGAATGCTCCTTATCTCATATCACTGACACAAGACAGTAGCATCACCCATTTCAACCACTAGACACCTTTGAGCACAGTTGTTCAATTTATGGATCCAGGTGATTTCTACGAAGGAAACTACAAATATTCCGAGTGGGGTATCATGTTCACTTCTTCATGTTTACCTATATAATGTGGAAAACTGCTTTCTCTCAAGTCTACTCTACAACAAGAGGGATGATTTCAATCGACATTTCTAGCTACACCTTTCTGGGCTGTAATATCTCGAAAGGAATATGCATAAGGCGCATGCGTATCTCGCATAGAATTTGACAGATTGTGTGTAAAATATCACAATTTCTATCAATGTCACATATCATTTGTTTCAGCAACTGATTCATCAGGGCTTGTTTTCCCAGGCGACAAACTGCTACAATCGTATAGGGCAATATCTTTGGCTCTACGTTTCGCTAATTGTATTTAATTCCACTCAACCCGGGGCTAGAGGCCTTCATGACGATCTCCATGGCGTTCATATAAGAACAGTCCCAATCAAATCTTAATTGCTATTCAATACTCGATAATACGACTTGGCGATAGGAATATATGATGATACCGGTATCATTGAGCTCTGTTGACTGCTCCTTCTTGCAAGAAGTGTATTAGTATAATTGATGTGATTTAGGTCTGTAGATTATAGAAATGGAAATTATTCTTGTACGACGGCTGGCTACTAAATGTCGGATCTCTTAACTTTTGCAACAGACAAGAAAATGCTGCCCAGACTCTGTGGTGTTATTACGTAAAGAGCGGGAGAATCTCCTCCAAGCCAAATTTTAAAAGCCTTACTTAGCATAGCAAGTCGCCGAATCTGAACCCCAAAGAAAATGTTTTGCGTAACTTATAGCCCTGGCGCTAGGCCTATCAGGTGACTCTTAAATAAAGTGTTTACATGCGAACAAATTGAAGGACAATTAAATCCGCCACAAATCAACTACAATATCTGAAATTGTGGCTAGATTCTCTCAGACGGCGGCCATGTTTGATGCTAAAATATTTTCAACATTTTTCACAATTTGGCTTTGGGGTGAATACTTCTCATATTAAAACAGAATGTGAAACAAAAAAACATATAAATATATATCGTTCGTCTCTTTAGAGAACACTTTGGAATTTTTAATTACTAAGATGAACAAAAGTGGCAATGGATGTGAAAGATACATACAAAAATGCTTAGCTAAATTTATGATTTCCCCACTTCATCAATCCGACGGCTTCTTTCATTCAATTCCGACCCACTGTCGCCATCTTCAGTTATGGAAATAGTTATGAAATATCAGTCAAATCAAAGAACCGCATATTAACTTTTGGGCTTGGCCACCATGATCAAGATAGTCTTCATTCCATACATGAGGTATGGTCACATAGTCGAACAGACACTTCGGAGGACATCATTACGTTACGTGCTGACCCTCAGATCAAGAAGTATTTGCCCTATGGCCCTGAGACAAGTGAAAGCCATGTTCTTTAAATAGAGGGATTTCAAGGTTACAAAATTTGGGAGATGCCTATTGTGGTGTTTTAAAGCAAAATATTACGGGGTAACACAACCTTGTAACACAGCACTAAACGTATGCAGCATAACACCGAAGAGAGGTTGTGTTTAAATCCGCTTATCCCTGGGTTTAGGGCCGTTTGAACGCTATGTGTTTGACATCACAATCGTGTTCAAATGAGCAGTCACAATCAATAATCTAGAAAACAAGCTGGGTATTTCATTGGATTGAAGAATACTTGTCAGTCATATGTACTTAACCAATAGAACATCATGATGTCATCACAGAAATATATCCAACGCATTTGTCTTGTAAGAATGTTGTGCCTGTTTGGAATTAGTGATAGATGTCGAACGTAAAATGTCGTTAAGCCCATGAACCGTATGAATCATATGGTGTTTATATGAACAACCACAATCAAATCGTGAGTGAGATAGATCATTCTCTAGATAACGACTTTTAATCAAAATCATATGCATTAAGAATACTGATCAGCGATACGGTTTTGATATTTTTGCAACATCATGATGTATTGACGGCACCATTGAAAACTGTTAACCGCTCTTCTCTTGAAGGAAACTAACCAATGTTTATATATTCTATGATTGTTGCCGTTGTTTTTAACTTGATGCTAGTGCTGTAATATGAAATATGTCTTTGGAATATGGACGCGGAAATTCTTCATTGGACGACAGCTGGATGATGAATGCCGGACCAGACGCTTGTATTTTCGATTATTCACGCGGAAAGTCTATCTATACTCTCAAATAGTTGTTGAATTCCAAATAAGCCATCGCCGCTTATTCTTGAGTAAACTGCCCTCAATTCAGCTAAACAGGACTTTGCATTGACAATATTAAGATTGTGATTGAGGTATATAGATAATCGGACTATTTACCAATCCAACATCCGTCCAAAAGTATTATGAAATAGAGGAGTTCTCAAGGAGGGCCCTAATTACGAAGCCACAAAGAATCCTCGCGTCCATAACCCAATGTAGATATCGGATTTCTTACCAAAAAAAAAAAATTGGAACGATATGCAAGAGATGGGAAAAATTGACGACGTCTGTCGAATAAAAAGCAACCATACGACTCTACAGCAAAGCATCCTTTAATTGGTACCTCACATTCAGACCCGAGAATACGGTAGCCTTGGCATCTCAGCCGCGTTTTCATTGCTGTTGTTCATGTGAAGACTATGAAGCCCCTAGCTCCGTCTTAGTTGACCAATCCAAAGTTGTAAAACTGGAAATATCATTGATGCACTGGAGTTTCGATAACAAATTATTGATGTGAATAAAAGCAAGTTAGTTTGTCGATGGCCTGTCCTTTTTGCGAGAGGGGATGTCGCGCAGCTGCCTGGAGCGTTACTCCTGTTTCACCAGATGGTTGGTGTCATAGGCGACGTGACTTTAATAACCAAAACCCCTTTTTTCTGTACGATAATGTAGCTCCACCAAAATCTAAACAGACTTGAAAAACGTGAAAAACAAACTACCTAATTTATTTTTGAAGTAAATCAGCGAAAATCTAAAATGACATCGAACGAGAGATAAAGCTGAATTAGACACCTTACAAAACTGTTCTCATACACCAGCCTTGCTGAGAGAGTTTGAGCAAAAATTGTTTTTGTGACACGAATAAGAATTTTTCTAACTAGATATAGCAAATCATCTACGACTACAGCGCGAGAGATCCTTGTAGAATAGTACTATCCAGAACGGAGTAGGGCACGACGTACACAATGGCATTAGTGTGTCGATATTGTGATGGAAGAGACGATTTGTGAATAGTTTTTTCCTCAATTAAATTTTTAATATGATCCACCAGATCCAGTGAACGAGATACATATCCTTTACAGAATCGTTAATTAGCGAGTATCCAAAGAAACTTACGGAGATCGTTAAGTTAATATTTGTTGAACCACGCGGAAGAAAACAAGACGTGCTGAAATGGGTCCGGTGTAGGTATACTTACCGATGGGTTCTATAATACCGAAACTCTTCTCATGGGCCAGGTTGTACAGTGTGTAGATAATCCCGGCCAAGATATCTGACCCGGCCAGACTGACGAGGTAATAGTTGCATGGGTGTCGTAAGCCAGGATGTCGCACGATAGTAGAAATGACTAGACTGTTCCCAATCAAGTTGACGACGGTGATTGCTATTAAGACCCCAAAATAGTACACAAGATATCCAATTGATTCATTTGAACACATCACTTCAAACAATTCTTTTCCCCACTTGATTTCGGACACAGACATGTTACAGAAATTTCCAGAAAGCATGGTAATGTTGGCTGAACAGCAATTTCGCCTGAGCGTGGTTAGAATTTCTCCTCAATATGCGAAATACCCTTCACAGGTATTAGTCTTATATCTCTTCGCGTTGGGGGCGTTCAGTGTGAGTAATTACTCATCGGCACACTAGAATTCATCAGTAAATAATAATATAAAAAGACGTGTATGTACATTTCATGCAAAAAGCAATTATGCCTTGAGATGTTCAAAGAATATAATGGAAGATATATTAGGCCGATCCGTCCAATAGGGTTTCGCCGATATGCTACGATGTTGAACAATTATAGTATTTTTCCTAATTGTTAGATAAAAAGCGAACTGTCATTTCAACAACTATCGCACGTATTGAGTCAACATTGGACGGAAAAGCTTCACATGTACCGAGTGTTAATTTCAATCAATTAATCTAAATGTTTTTACTGTCACTCTTTTCAGGTTACAAATGACACGAGCCGCAATGGCTCCTTTTCCCCGATGAACAAAAAAAAAACCAATGTCAATTAATCTCAACTTTAAAAGGTCACAAATTATCGGCGCACAGAAACGATCCATTGGATGCAATTTCTACACATGAGAACGATGCCGTGAAGGAGATTATGAACAATACAATAGACATACAAAGGTATCCTGTAGTAATACCGACAATCAGTTTTATGGACAAATGCCAAAACCGATAGATGGCGTGAACAATGCAAATTACCCAAGGTATTTAATTTATTTTCTAAAACACTTACAAGATAACAAAATTATATTTCCATGTTATGACTGTTTGCACCAATCGGTCTGAGCTAGATAAAGATATTCGAAAATTTGGTATTTAATTGCACCGGATTGAATTAATAGCCGCACCCCACGAGGGACCCCCAAAGGAGGAGACAGATATTCATATCAATATGTGGACAACCTAGATAACCAACGACTTGGTTTGGAAAATTATGTATCAAAGCCTAATATAGACTTCAAACAGTAAATTACAAGCGTCTAGTCCGTCATTCATAATTCAGCCGTCGTCCATTAAAGAATATCCGCGTCCATAATCCAAAGACCTATTCCATATTCCATATAACAGTATTAGCACCAAATTCAAAAAGACAATCATAGTATACACTCCAAATCTTACAAAACAACATCCCTATTAAAGAAACCGATCAGGGATGTGTTTGTGGTTACAATAGATTCGGATTATTACAGGAACAAAATCAGTGTATACTAACTCTCACAGTCAGCTATCAGATAACAAAAATAAACAAATCTTTAACACAATTTAGCAGATATAGCCACGTTCTCACGTTATCTGAAGAACAGGATATTACGATTTTGACTTTAAAACCTAAAATTCACAAATCCCTAATTATCACAACATTGTTGACGCTGCGTATGTCATCATATTCGTCCAGAAGATCTTGGGTGTATGACTATTGTTGCCGGTCCGGCATGCCCTACACTTAGAATAAGTAACCTTCTAGACATAGTATTTAACCCACACACCAAACTTATCAGCATTTATGTAAAAATGATTTCGATGTCCTTACCTGTTTACCAGCAAATGTACTATCATATACTTTGTTTTTCAGTTTTGACATCATGCCACTTTATGGAAACATACCAAACGAGAAGCTATCGAATACATGTTCGATAAACATCCCGGGGTTTTAGGATGCAGATCTGAAAAGTCTCACTATAGAAACCGTTTAATTCATCTTACAGAACAAAACGTCCGATGTTTTCAACTTCTATTGTTTGCAAATTCTTGGCACAGCAATTGGAAACAAACTGCCGCCTATGTACGCTGCAATGACTTTAGCTTATCTAGAAGAAAATTATTTGATGCCGTGGGTAACAAATTTGATCCACAAGAAAATACAACTTTGACAAACGTATGAAAAAGATAATTAGACGACTGTTTTCTCTTGTGGCAGGAGTCTAAAAGTGTTGTACAAAATATCTACCATATCAAATTTGCCATGTAAAGCATTAATACTTTACCATTTCTCGACATGTTGATAATAAAAACGAAAAGAAACTATTCACCGAGTTGTATCATAAATCCACATATGCTAGACAATATCTTCCCACTAACATCCATATTCCACGTAAGCTTGTCCGTCGGATTTGCACCACTGTGACAGAATTGAGCCGGGCAGACCATGGGAACGACGATTGGCGAACTTGAGAATAAAGTGGGAAGTAGGAGTTTTCCAAAAGAGATTATCACGATACGCTTGATGATAGTCAAGTCACATGACGTTACATTTTTAAGAACCCCCAAACCAAAATCAACGAACTAAAGCAGAGCTTTCGTGACCACAATATAATTCGCATAATTCGGACATATATTCCAAAATTGTGCAAAATATGAAAATACTGCACGAGAGTCATAAATTGTAAAACGATCTAATGAACAAGTGTCCATTCCACCATTCAATATTCAGCCGTCGCCCATCAAATAATTTCGGCGTCCATAATCCGAAGATCTATACTGTATTTCATACAGGTGAAAAAAGAACTAATCCACCGATTCAGTCTGTCGGCTAATGTTCGTACCCCCGAAGGTATCGAATTATGGGACAGGCAAGCCCTACGATTGGTTGATATTCAAATAAACTGCTGGTGTTGAATATCTGTGAGTCCAAAATAGTTCGTAAATTTCACGCAATTTCTTCGCGTGATTAACGAGTACTGGCAACATTTAGGGCCAGTTGAATTCCAATATTATCTTCAGTGCGGAACTAGTAAAATCGGGCACCCCCGATCGGTTTCATTTAAACTGGTACTGGATGACATCATGTTTTCATGTGATGAGATATAATGCCCGGGAATTATTCTTCTGGTTTCAGTGAAGTAGAGTTCTTTTAATGAAATCATGTCATTTAACATTACGAGAGCTAGGGAAAATAATTACTTCCTTCTAACCTATACCACATTGGCACCAAATAAAAAAAAATCGAACAAACAGCAATCATAGTAGACATAAACATAGTCTAGTTAAACATGTGAAACTCCATAAAAACCAATAAAAGTATTGATTCTGAAAACGTATTAGATGTAGTGGGTGTGATGCAAATTACATTGGACAAAAACATATCTTAGAGCTCGTGTCGGAGTGTATAAACAACAAATGCTCACTGCCTTGCTCAGAAATATGTTGGTATGCAATCACATCCACGCATGCGGCTCAGACAACTTCAAAATATTCCCTTTCTACAATATTACTTCAACTATATGGGTCCAGCGATGGGTGGACATTTAGGAAATGAGTGTATCCCGCTATCTTCCTTCATTTAGCAGATAATTTTAGTCTGTTTAAGATTCATAGTAAATCCTACTAACTTAAGGTTACACTGTCAATCGATTACCTTTCGGAACTGATCAAGTTGAACATGCTTTTTTCTAACATTTACTATCCATTTCTGTAACACATGACAACGTCCGCCCAATATATGATCGCACTTGTATTACTAACAGAAGAACATCGGAAAACGTGAAAGCGCTTTGAGTTAAATATAGATTTTTATCTCAGATTTGCTGAATTGCATTCACAACAGTATATAGATTGCACAATTACAGTGTTTAACCCTAACTGGCCTGGACATTTTGGGACTTGTCCAGGCCTGGGTGAGCCATTTCGGCCCGCCCTATTTAAAACTTACCACACAATACCCTTGGTCAAGCTCTACCAAAAAATGTAAAAAGTCCAAGATGGCTGCTTTGAGGACGTCACAGTGACGTAATCTTCAAAACAGACATTTTTTGGTCGATTTTTCGGTCAGATTTTTTAGCCCACCATCACCAGATGGTGGGCTGTTCAAATCGCTTTTCGTCCGTGGTCCGTCGTCCGTCAGTCCTTCCGTCCGTAAACAATTCTTGTTATCGCGATTTCTCAGGAACAACTTTATGGATCTTTCTCAAATTTGGTACACAGGTTTTCCTTGAAGTCTAGTTGTGCAAGTTATCTTTTCTGGTCCAATTCGAAAATCCAATATGGCCACCAGGCAGCCATCTTGGATTTCCCCATGAAACCTTCTTATCGCGATTTCTCAGGCACTACTGCATGGATCTTTCTCAAATTTGGTACACAGGTTTCCCTTATGGTCTAGTTGTGCAAGATACCTTTTTTGGTCCGATTCGAAAATTCAAGTTACGGTTCAAAATAATACGGTATTCTCGAGTTGTGAGGTTGCATCACAAGAGTCGGCGGATCAAATGGTGGGGCATATTCTATATATTGACTATAAGAATATCCATACCTTCACCTTCCATATCAAGGAGTTCAAATAATTCGAAATTAAAATGTATTTCTTCAAATTTTAAATCATTTTTCTTTAGTTCATGCAGTAGCAAGTGAACTGCTCTACCCTTTCGTCTGCCGGCGGGTCGGCTACATGAAGGGACGTCACTCTTGTGACTCAACGTCACAACTCGACAACTGTAGACTACTGCATGTTTCGATCCAAGGGAGATTTTTGGATTCAGGCTCTTTTGAAGTTTCAACATTACTGCGCGGACCGGATCCCTTGTACCATCTTACTATTTTCGAGCATGGTATCTTAAAAGAGATATCTCAAACTAGCCCAGTAAACAGAACAGAATAAGCATTCGTTCCTAATTATGAAATCTTAAGTATGTTTCATAGCTCATGCCAAAGTGTCAAAGAGATTGGTCCTCGCTTCCAGTACCCAATGATGACACGTGCAAAAAAAAAAATACAAAAAAATACTACAAAACAAAGGCGAAGGATCCTCCGTACATGTACATTCACTTTCAGACTAAGTTTGCTCATTTCTCTTGTATTATAACAACCGACATAAGTACAGTTTCTAGAAATCTTGAAACTCCTGAAACTTAGATTATATCTTGGTGTTTTTCAGTGTCCCTTTTCCGATCTTTTTCGCTCAGATTACAAATCAATCCTTTGTTCTTAGTAACAATGGACAAAACGATCCTCTAGTCATTAGCTTACAATTATCGGACAATGGTGGGCGCCAAGATCCTTCAGGATCTCTCGTTTATTTATGTGTTTTCTTCGCAAAAACTCCTTGGTAAAAATAATCTGATGTGAAAGAAGATAGATTTTGCCCAATTTTCCTCGAAGAAAACCAGGAATTTCGAAGAAAAATGACAAAAATATCACTTTTCTGGTAAGAACATAGCCGCCATCTTGAATTTATCCATGATCCTTTACTTCTGGGGTCATGCAAATAGGCCCAAAATGACCCCAATATGATACACTAAAAAGTCGCGGAGGGTCAGCTTTCATTTTTTGTCGTTCCGGAGATAGGGGCAGAACGTTGGCTGGATTGGGAGGGCATAATGGCTTGGTAGGGCTAACATATTAGATCTAGCATATTATCTCGGACAGAAAACCCGTTGTTATGGAATATACAACAGTGAACAAGTTTTAATGATGTTGAATTGTGAGTTATATATGGGAATAAATCTCAAATCATTAAAACCAACACAACAGTGGTATACATACCATATAAGTAAACTAAAAGTAGTCGATACTTCGATGATTGACGAGCGCCAAAGTACAAAATGAGCTGAATCTCCGATTCCTACAGAATATGTACTGATCGGGATACTTTCCAAATATTGCCCGATGCATCCACGAGTATTCTTCTTGGCATCGTCAATGCAGGCTCATCAGATCACAGATTGAATGAGTCCCGAACGACATACCAAAGAGCCCGCTGTCACCATGACTAGTGTAAAAAGTTATTGATCATTAACAGCCATAGAAATATCCTCAACATTATCCCATTGCAAGAGTTTTCGTCCTCCTCAAATGACTGTTTGCGTTATACTTTAACCATGTAAAAGAGAAAAATGCAAATATGTGGCGATCATGCAAGTTCGCTTGAATCAAATATTAATTTAGAAAAATAAACCGAAACTCTGAAAATACTCGGAATATTTAGACATACGTCCTTACAATTGTGGTTGTTATACTCTGCAATGGGCGGAACTAAAACGGAAAATTAAAACTTCTAAGAGAAAGATATGTTGTTAACATATTTTTTTAAAATTTATTATCGAAAATATTCCTTCTGGTTGCAAAGATATTGTGCTTTGATGATGTCACGCAATGAACTATAGATAACTGGCTAGCCAAATAATCGTTTATTTTCTTTTCTGAGATACATAGGATTTTAGTTATTTGCATTTCAACGACATTGTGCCTAAAGGTCATTGGATATCATTTGATCAACAATAGTTTCAGAAATATTGTTACAATAGCAGCCGTTAACCAAGTGCTTTATTTCAGGTACTTAATGGGTTGAAGTGATTTTTATAATGAATTTGAAAAGCATAGACCGTTTTTACTGAATATTGTATAATCAAGATTCCATAACCTGGAAACATTTTGAGATATAACCGTATATCTAAAAATGATTGAAATTTTTCTAAAAACAAAGCCATTACAGTCTTAATGCTATAAATAATCAATTCGATAAATTTGAAAGAGATTGGACTTCTAGATCTGTAAATATACATGTACTAAAATAAATCTAGCTCATTATCTGGATTTGCTCACAGATCTCTTTTGCATAAACTCCCTGAATATCAGATTTATAATTCAAACTCCAGTATCTCAGCAACCGTCAGGAGTATTTTTATGGGATGGACGTCATCTTACTCAGAATGGTGAGTTCTTTCCTCTCCTAAAAGTGTCCATAGATTCTTCGGTTTCGCCTTTAAGGTATTTCACAGTCATTTGGTGGTGTGACCATTAGAAAATCGACCGTTTTATGTAGATAGAATAATATAATGATCAGCAAAACAGATGTACGCATTGTCATGGTTTTGTTGCGACGAAGATGGGATGAAATTGGGGGGTTGTATTAATTTGCCTCTTTCAATGTTAGTGTTTCTGAAAATAATAGTTGGCGCTTCGTTATTCTAGTCAATTTCTATGCTCAAACTTCGAAGTAGAATTTGTTATATTTCTCACCATCTGTCGTCAAAGTTTGTAATCTATAAATACATCCAAGACATCATTTACCTTGAATCATTTCGAATTTGGGCAGCAACGCGTACTTTCGGGGCATGATATCAAACAATCGCCAAGAAATTATTATGTTCGTATCTTAAGATCACTATAACCTGCAACAATCGATTCGGTTTAGTTTTGACATACTGTCTCTTGCCAACTTCTCGTGACGCCCCATAACGGAAGACTCAATTGTCAGTCTTGATTCTGGTTTTCCAGAAATATGCAGTCAGTAAAATGTTGTTGTCTTTAAGTACCGTAGTACCTGTACATTACATCAGACATGACATAACACCGAATCAGTCTGGCTTTCTTTCCTCTAACTCGACAGTTACCCTGTTACTAAATATTTACTTTCAAATAACAAAAGCATTAGTTGAACAGAATGATATTTTATTTTTATTATTTGATATATCGAAGGCACCGTGGATTATTGCATAAATTGCAGCAATTTGATATAACAGGTAGCCTTCGTCAGTGTTTTAAAGATTATAAAAGACAGCTGTCAGCGTGTTGTTCTGCTAGGTAAAACCTCTACTATCTTTTGTCACGGTGCTGGGGTACCACAGGGGTCTGTCCTCGCACCTCTTGAATAATATTCGCCTATTTGCCGACGATACCTGCCTCTACAGACTTTCTGACGACTTAACTTCTGTCCATCAACCATGATTTAGAAGTAATCACGCAGTGGACTTATCAAATTTAATGATAAGACCGTTTTCCTCCTTGTCTCTCTTCGTCAGATTCCCACCTCAATCCCGCTTATTTTCTCCCTCAAGTTCATCTCAAAATCACAATCAACTTTGGGTAGCCTTCAACTATAAAGGTAACGAGAACGATCATATTGAAGATATATTTGGTGAAGGACAAAGTAAACTTTCCATTAAAGGGGTTAAAATATGTCTTAGACAAGAAATCCCTCGAAATTTTTTATATTTCATGACACAATTTCCTGATATTTTATCATCATTTACCAAAAAATCCCCTGCTTGTGGGTGTCCATGTGTTCATCTTGAATGAAACGGTTACACGCGACCTAACACTGACACGAATGACTGTCGTTATTTGAATCGATGCAATTTTTTTGTTTTAAACGCGAACTAGGAAATTTGTCACTGCTGGCTTAGCCTCACGGGTGTAGGACAAAACCCCCAGCGGACAAAACCCCCACGGACAAAACCCCCCAGGACAAAACCCCCACTGGACATAACCCCCACCGGACATAACCCCCACTGGACAAAACCCCCATCACATATTATTTCCTATGCTATTTTAGCAATAAAAAAAAATAACATGGTAAATGATAAAATCTCAAGACACAGTTATTTGATGCTATAACATATTTATTAATCTTTCAATAAATTTAGATTGCACTGTTCATCCATATTGTTGAGCGTATTTCCAGTGAGGATGGGTCGATTCTTGCCAAGATAACTATACACTCAATAGTTGATTCATTTGGAAATGCGTTTGTTCTGTAATGGAGTGGCGCTCAAACAAAGAAACATAGAGAGCTAAACTATCGGCAACGATTTGGTGTAAGACTCACGAAATATAATTGACAAAGGATCTGCTGCAAGTTGTATTGTCAGTCTTTTGTCCAGGATATTACCTTTTCAATGGGAGGTCTTACACCAAAGCCTTGCCAAACTATGTGATTTTATATCATTTTTAGCAATTTTGCATACCCCGTTCTACCAGAACAACATGGTAAACGATTTCGTCGTGGTCCTTCGGAATTATTGGTTTCCTCTATGGAAGAGACCCAAACTATTTTATTTCGCAGAAAATCATTATCGTTTAATTCACTGCGCATTTTTTTTTAGTTTTTTTTTTAGATTATTGCATAAATAAACAACAGCCAAATTTAGGCCCGCACACCATTGAATAAGAAAATTTTAGAGCACAACAACGTTCTCAAAATACGCTGCATCACCTTGTTTGGAAATTTATCTTTTCACCTCTTCGCGTTAGGTCATGTTAAGATATATTTTCAGTTTGGATACAGTCTACAATCTAGATCTGGAAAGAATCACATATCAAAATGAGTAGGTACCTTGTTTGTCATGACTTAGTCTTACACGAATTTGGTAACATCCCACATCCCTGAATCAAAATGTTTAATTTCTGATGTTCGGGTTGTGTGACTGACTTTGGCGGATCTTCTGTAAACCCTTACTTTGATCATGAATATGTCACAACACATCCACAGTTGAGTGAAGATTAATGGTCCACTCGTTGTTTAGTAATTGTTTAGTGTATATCAGTCATTATAATAACAGAGAATATATATTTATGAATTTCTATTGAAAATGTAAAAATTCTGTCTGAAATAGCCATTTTTGGGTGAGATGGGGGTTTTGTCCGACTTTTCGATTTTGGGGGTTTTGTCCGTGGGTGTTTTGTCCTGGGGGGTTTTGTCCGTGGGTGTTTTGTCCTAGGGGGTTTTGTCCACTGGGGGTTTTATCCGGATGCCTAGCCTCACACATCATTGGTATTATGTCGGTTTTCGAAAAGAAAATATCATTCTATGTCGACTTAGAAATGGATGTAGCAACTTGAAAAGGCACTTGTTTAATAATGTTTTATCAGAAAATTGACAGTGTAGTTGCCGTCATCGTGACGAAACTGTTATACATTTTTTTTGTTTCATTGTCCACTATTTTCTGCCCAAAAAGATGATCAATCAAATAATCTTTCGACCATCTACAGTCTAAATCTACCAACAGCCAGAACACTTTATTTCTGGCCTCGACAATGATGAAGCCCCTATCGTATCAATTCCAGAATATCTTGGGAATTATATTATAAACACAAAATGATTTCTATAATCATTTTGAAATACCTTCAAAATTAAGCGACCATAGCACATTCTAACATAGTGACATCCTGAGCTTTTCTAAACAATTACAGGGACCGTTCAAGCTAAATAATAAATGGAACACAATAATTTAATATATCTATATATGCAGTATCATTTTTTTTTCAAAAGCCTACTGGCCCACTCTCCTTATATATTTCATCGAAATGTGTTTTCTGTAAATTGTTTGATGTATTTCATTGTATGTGAGAGACGCGTCATAAGTTTGTCTTAGGGCGCTCCCACCATTCTGGTGTGAAATTAATATATATTTAAACCAAGCAAGCATGACTGATATACTTCAGATTTAGATAACGACTTTACAACGAAAATCATATAAGAATGCCCGATTTCTGAATATTGATTGAATGACGGATTAGACGCTGGTATTGATATGAAATAAAAATAGCATTGGATAAATATCGAGCCCTGATAATGTTTGGGTGCAGAAAGAGTGTACAATATACGCATTGTAAAATATAGCACAAGTAGCCACGGAACCAGTCGTGTACTGTACCGAGGAAACCGTAATAATGGTATACTAGTCGCCCCGTGGGGCTTCGGGGATTGACCTGGGATGTCAGTAGTATAGTAAGTGCATTTAAGGCCCCCTTTTCCAGGGAGATAACTCTTGGGGAGATGACGGGGAGTTCCCACAGGGGGCGCCACCAGCTCAAGAGACCAAAAACTACCTCCAACACGAGAGAGCTCCTTGACTCGATTGGGTGTGACCTTGGAGGAAAAAAATACCTGAAACCATGGGAAGGAAGACTTATAGTAATAAACATAATCTGTAGGTGTTGGACGATGTTATAAGGACGAGTCTAGCATCCTTGCGACCCGAGGGTCGAGCGTTTATTGTCCGTATGTCTCCGCAAAAAATAAACAAACAAAAGGGGATTCCCCTTTGGCATCGATGGTGCTGCCCTCTAGAGGGTGCATGTAAAATGTCTCCAGATATAAAAAACGGAACACGGACTTTACCCTAGAATATACCCCTATCACCTCTAGCCAAAAGGACAAATATCGGTACCCGGGCTTATCGGGGCCTGCCTATCAAGTCAATGGGGTGGGTGCATGTAAAATTAGGATTTTTTCTCGAAAATATAGAAAGCGGAACACGGACTTTACCCCTAAAATAGGGGGAAACCCCCTGTCAACCCTATCCCAAAGGGCTATATCGGTCCCCGGGCTTATCGGGGCCTGCCTATCAAGTCAATGGGGTGGGTACATGTAAAAATTTCTCCAGAAAAAAGCGGAACTCGGACTTTACCCTACAATAGGGGTCTGTATTATACAATATAAGGGAAAATGCCTGTATGGGATATGTGGATGGTCATTTTTTTTTTTTTTCACGTGGGCTTTACTATCCCACGCAGCAAACCAGTGGCCCACCATCGGCTGTACTGGTGGCCCTTTGGTGGCCACCGCCAGAGGACAACCACAATTTTGCTCATCGGCCCACCAATGGGCCGATTACTTCGGTCCACCAGTGGTAGCCACTTCTGTCCCGACGGTCGGTTTCCACTGGTGGCCCATTGTTGGTCACCGTCGAAGGACCACTAAAGTTTTGCTCATCGGGCCACCGGTGGGCCGATTACTTCGGTCCAGCAGTGGCTGCCACTGTTGACCCAATTGTTGGCTTGACAATGGCTGCTATTGCTCACCCGGCTGTTGATCAATCTTGCGATGATGTAAATACTCTAATAATTCAATGATAGGAAGTGATTTCCCCAGTGATTGAATTATTAGAGTATTTCCAGCATCACAAGAATGTTTCTGACTGATCAACATTCGAGCGAGCAGTGGTACCCATTCCTCGAAATCCTCAAATATTTCAATCACATCCAATTTTTACACAAAATAAATCAATAAAGTAAATTTAATCACCCTCTAAAATCATTCAAATGATTAAGAAATAATGGATTATTTGTTGATTTTGGACCATTTTTCGAAGTGCACTAAATAAATATGATCATAAATATTTATTTAGTGCACTTCACAAAATGGTCCAAAATCAACAAATAATCCATTATTTCGTAATCATTATGATTGCGCAGGGTGATAAATTTAGTGTAATGATCGTATTTTGTCCAAAAATTGCATGTGATTGAAATATTCGAGGATTCGGTGTACTTTCAGCTAGACAATCAGCTGCACCTACTAATTAAGACGACATGATGTAGTCTTCTTGAGAAGAAGTAACATTTTCACCAAAGAAGGATTGTAAGACTCCATTTTTCAGTTCAGAAGGTGATGATAAAGGAATAATCTCATTCTTTCGCCAGCTCTCATATCGAAGACTTTATTTTGACACACAAAATGAAATAAAATCTTCGAGAATTTTATATTCGAAACAACATTCTTGGCATAAAAAGTCCACGATCAATTTTTCCAAATATTTTCAATTTTTTGATGTTGTTCAAAATTTAAATTATATGTTTTCTAAGAATACTAAGTTTCTGAATTCAGACTTTATTAATGGGACTACAAAATCCCAACAAAATATTCAAAAGTCTAGTGGATATATTAAATTAAATCATAATTTTGGGATAAAGCAAATGCTTCAAGCCGACCATCTCCAGACAGGCACTCCAGTTATCGCTACGGAAATAAATCACTTCAGAGTCCACTTCATCAACTTGGACATTAAGGACTCGCGCGAACATGGATCAAGATGTAAAACCCAAGTCATTTTTGTGTGACGAAATCTATTGTTGAATCAGTATTCATCGTTCCCAGTTGATTCTATATTTAGTGCAAACATTTTTAGTGCAAAGAACCCACAAAGAACCCATAAGAACCCTAAAAGAACCCATCAGAAGTTTGTTCAAAGTATAATAGGGGCTCCTCGTCCTTAAGACCGCATGGTCTGTAAAGTGACGTCACAAACAAAGTTAGTCCGGCGCTCACCACTGAACTTTCAGCGCTAAAATTTACAATTATACATATTTCTAAAGTATAGACTCGATGGAGGTTGACTCAGAACATTCTTAACTAATTATCTGCGAAATGTCAAGATAAAACAATCAACACATACCTGTAAAATAGCAGATTTCGTCTTCAATAAAATGGCATCTTACACTTGCAGGCTTGAACGCATCTCTGCCGCGCAAGGGGAAGTAACTGAACACGAATTTCGCGCCCAAAGTCGGCATAAATTTCCCGCAGTAAATGAAATTAATTTTATACGTAGGCCCATCATAAATGTTGTAGATATAATTGAATAATTATGCGATCAAACTGGTCAAAAATAATATAATTGGATTATCACTTTTTTTTTTACCAATGATTTTACATTAATGTCACGTGGTACCATCAAGTCGTCGGTGATCGTTTGTAGCCCCGATGTCATCCACACGTCCGATGACATGGGCGATCCAAATGTATCGGCGGTCCGGCGTCGGGCCGTTTTCGGCTCCCGATGCCGCTCGTGCCACTAGAGCCCGCTCCACTCCCACCAGTGGTCCACTATTGTTTGCTGTGTGGGGTGGGTTGTGGGGTCTCGTTTTTCTCGTCTCGCCAAGAAAAACACGATGGGAGGGGTCCCGGAGCGAAGCAGGGAAATTTTTAAAAAAGTCACCAAGGTCTGTATATAGGCCTATAGGCTGGCTGTGGGTGATATAGGTCCAACCTTGAAAATTCACACACGTTCATTGTAATATGGGTTGTTTGGTCTTGTTTTTCATGTCTCGTCATTTAGAACACGATGGGAAGGGTCCCGGAGCGCAGCGATGAAATTTTTGGAAAAGTACCATATAGCCCATATAGCTCCATACTGGCTATGGGGGGTATAGGTCCAACCTGAGAAATTCACACACGTTCATTGTGATATGGGTTGTTTGGATTCGTTTTTCTCGTCTCGTCATTTGGAACACGATGGATAGGGTTTCGAAGCGAAACGGTGAAATTTTTGGAAAAGTACCGGGTAGGTCTGTATAAAGACTCGTATAGCTCCATACTGGCTATATGGGGGTATAGGTTCAACCTGGGAAATTCACACACGTTCATTGTGATATGGGTTGTTTGGATTTGTTTTTCACGTCTCG
The DNA here is from genome assembly GCA_036873755.1 of Hanleya hanleyi. Classification (NCBI taxonomy): domain Eukaryota; kingdom Metazoa; phylum Mollusca; class Polyplacophora; order Lepidopleurida; family Hanleyidae; genus Hanleya; species Hanleya hanleyi. Next base: position 5,738 of record JAVTVY010012065.1, on the reverse strand, counting down.
TCATTTAGAACACGATGGAAAGGGTTTCGAAGCGAAACGGTGAAATTTTTGGAAAAAGTTCACCGAGGCCTGGGTAAGCCCATAGGCCTATACTGCATGGCTATGGGGTATATGTCCATACGGGGTGGACGTTTTGGGGTCTAGGTGTACCCCTAATGATCCTATGGTGTCGTATGATGTCTTATTTTGAAGCTCTCGTGAAGGAGCATCCGACTGGACTAATGGTTGGCGTCCTTTTTCAATGGTCTGCGCATGCGCACTCTGGCCGTAGTACAGAAAGCAGGCATTTTGAGGGTATGTGGGGGTGTGTTTGGGGTAGAGATGGACCGCTATGGGTTCGAATGGGTCGTGGAAGGTGTCAAAGTGAAGCTTGTGTGGGGTAGAGTCAGAGTGGCGTGTTTTTAAGTGCAAGTCGCGTCAATCTGCGCATGCGCAGTTGATTGTAGTAAGTAAAGTGGTCATTTTGGGGCAGTACAGGAAGGTATTTGGTGTAGAGATGGACCATCCTTGGTCCGAATGTGTCGTGGGAGGTGTCATGTTGTAGCTCTCCGGGTGTAGACTTCGATTTGAGAGATGTTCACGTCATCTGTGACGTCATTGGTGACGTCAGCAGAACGAGTAGTAGCGAAAGTGGGCATTTTGGGGCAGTGAAGGATGGTATTTGGTGTAGAGATGGACCATCCTTGGTCCGAATGCGTCGTGGGAGGTGTCATGTTGTAGCTCTTGGGGTGTAGACTCCGATTTGAGGGATGTTCACGTCATCTGTGACGTCATCGGTGACGTCATCAGTACGAGTAGTAGCGAAAGCGGATATTTTGGAGCAGTGAAGGAAGGTATTTGATGTAGAGATGGACCATCCTTGGTCCGAATGCGTCGTATGAGGTGTCATCTTGTAGCAACGCCCGCCAGCACCAAGCTCAATGCTTCAACGCCCTGGTGAAATAGCTCAGAAGCTCTGATTTCCTAGATATTCCACGGAATTGTCACTAATTCTTCGAAATGCAGTGACGCCCGTCAACGCTCGTAGTTACGCCTTAACGCTCTAACATAACGCCTTGACGCCATGATATAGACCGAAGAGAGGACAACAACAACAACAACAACAAGGATGACACATGAGAGAACAACAACAACAACAAGAAAAAAATTTGATATATTTTATTCTCCCCAATGTTACATCATACCTACGCTGGGGGAGCCGCGTTAGGTATGTTTACAAAAATCAATAAGGACTGATGAGGTTCATTCTGTACAGACACCACCACCAGCACCACCACCACACACACACACACCACCACCACCACCGCATTCCACCACCACCACCACCACCGCCACCACCGGGCGTTGACGGGCGTTAACGCCCGGTGGTGGTGATGGGTGCTCCCGTGTGGCAGAGCTCTTGGATCGGAGCTCTTGGAGCTCAAAGCCTGTGGAGCTCAGAGCTCGGAAGTGACATTTGCATATGACCTCTTTGAGGTCACTTCCGCTTCCGTTCACGTGACCGGAACTGACCTTCGACCCCTGTGCGCGCTAACAATACCGGATAAAAATTGCGCGCAGGGGTCAACATGACACCTCCCACGACGCATTCGGACCAAGGATGGTCCATCTCTACACCAAATACCATCCTTCACTGCCCCAACATGCCCACTTTCGCTACTACTAGTACTGACGACGTTACCAATGACGTCACAGATGCTATGGACAGCCCTCAAATCGTTGTCTACACCCCGAGAGCTACAAGGTGACACCTCCCAGGACGCATTCGGACCAAGGATGGTCCATCTCTACCCCAAATACCTTCCTTCACTGCCCCCAAAAAGCCCACTTTCGCTACTACTCGTACTGATGACGTCACCGATGACGCCACAGATGCTGTAGACAGCCCCCAAATCGGGGTCTACACCCTGAGAGCTACAAAATGACACCTTCCACTACGCATTCGGACCAAAGATGGTCCATCTCTACCCCAAATACCTTCCTGTATTGCCCCAAAATGACCACTTTACTTACAACAACCAACTGCGCATGCGCAGATTGACACCACTTGCACTTAAAGCACGCCATTCTGACTCTACCCCACGCAAGCTTCACTTTGACACCTTCCACGACCCATTCGAACCCTTAGCGTTCCATCTCTACCCCAAACACACCCCCACAAATGCCTGCTTTCTATACTACGGCCAGACTGCGCATGCGCAGACTATTGAAAAAAGACGAACCATTAGTCCAGTCGGATGCTCCTTCACGAGAACTTCAAAATAAGACCTCATACGACACCATAGGATCATTAGGGGTTCACCTAGACCCCAAAACGTCCACCCCGTATGGACATATACCCCATAGCCATGCAGTATAGGCCTATGGGCTTACCCAGGCCTCGGTGAACTTTTTCCAAAAATTTCACCGTTTCGGTTCGAAACCCTTCCCATCGTGTTCTAAATGACGAGACATGAAAAACAAATTCAAACAACCCATATCACAATGAACGTGTGTGAATTTCCCAGGTTGGACCTATACCCCCCATAGCCAGTATGGAGCTATATGGGCTATATGGTACTTTTCCAAAAATGTCACCGCTGCGCTCCGGGACCCTTCCCATCGTGTTCTAACTGACGAGACGTGAAAAACAAGACCAAACAACCCATATTACAATGAACGTGTGTGAATTTTCCAGGTTGGACCTATACCCCCCACAGCCAGCCTATATACAGACCTCGGTGACTTTTTCCAAGAATATCCCTGCTTCGCATCGTGTTTTTCTTGGCGAGACGAGAAAAACAAGACCCCACAACCCATAGTAAAGCCCACGTAAAAAAAAAAAAAAAAAAAAATGACCATCCACATATCCCATACAGGCATTTTCCCTTATATTGTATAATACAGACCCCTATTGTAGGGTAAAGTCCGAGTTCCGCTTTTGTTCTGGAGAAATTTTTACATGCACCCACCCCATTGACTTGATAGGCAGGCCCCGATAAACCCGGAGACCGATATTTGCCCTTTTGGCTAGAGGTGATAGGGGTATATTCTGGGTAAAGTCCGTGTTCCGTTTTTTATATCTGGAGACATTTTACATGCACCCTCTAGAGGGCAGCACCATCGATGCCAAAGGGGAATCCCCTTTTTGTTTGTTTATTTTTTGCGGAGACATACGGACAATAAACGCTCGACCCTCGGGTCGCACGGATGCTAGACTCGTCCTAATAACATCGTCCAACACCTACAGATTATGTTTATTACTATAAGTCTTCCTTCCCATGGTTTCAGGTATTTTTTTCCACCCTCCCCGCTCCAAGGTCACACCCGATCGAGTCAAGGAGCTCTCTCGTGTTGGAGGTAGTTTTTGGTCTCTTGAGCTGGTGGCGCCCCCTGTGGGAACTCCCCGTCATCTCCCCAAGAGTTATCTCCCTGGAAAAGGGGGCCTTAAATGCACTTACTATACTACTAATGTCCTAGTGCACATCGCAGGTCATGGTAAGAATAGGCCTCAACTCCCCAGAGAGCTTGTCGTAAGAGGCGACTAACTGAGGCACCCGTGGGGTTCCCGGGTGTGAAAAGGAATAGGGCCCAACGTCGTGATATGACTGAAATATAGTTGAAAGCGACGTTAAATCATATTCACTCCCTCACTCACTGGTATACTAGTCGAGTGTTCGGATGAGTCGAGATAAGTGATGACACTGAAATTCTTAGATTTTTTGGCAATAATTAATTAGGAAAGTGCTGCTAAATAATCCCAGAATCCATATCGGATTGGACAAAATAGAACTATTTTTATAATAAATGTTCTGTTAGCCACGAGTTTCTCTACGATTTTACTAAAACATGGTAACAAGGGGATAGGTCTGTAAGTAGCCATGGAGTTGGTGTTGTCAGTCTTAAACATATGAGTGATTTTTGCAATTTTCATTCCCTTACTCAGGAAGGCGGGTTGATAATTGAAGATATTTGAGCAGCAATGTAGTATGAAATGGCCTGAATAATACCATTCTAGTGCCATTAGCTCTGGTTGAACCATTTTAAGTTTAGCAATGGCGTTAATAATTTCTAAAGGCTAGCTGGGCGTTAATTATTGTTGATTCTGAAACTCATTGTCAAGGTTTTCTTCCAATTTAGAATAAGTAGCTGGAATTTTAGCCGCTACGTCAAATGTAAGAGTATTCATTCATGTGATTCGCTATCCCGAAGATGTGAATGAATTGTTTCGGGATAATTATGTTGAGAATTTTCGTCGATACATAAACTCCAAAAATAGTTTTCCATGTATTTTTTATATTGTTATTATACTCATTAAATTGTCTTCGTAATATTGGTTTTGCATGCTTCAGGGTATGATTTAGCTTATACTGTCTAGAATTTCAGCGTTTTTATCGGTCAGGTGAGGACGATAGAGTCCATTCTTTTCACGTATTGATTTATAAGAGGCTGGGTGTAATCACGAGTTTGATTTATTTTTAATTTCGCATTGTGTTTGGTAGCAGTGGGGTAACAATTGTCGTAAATAGCATTAAATTAATCTAGGGATGATTCTATAACCATATCATTGTGTTCTCGAGATTTCAAACGGTGTGCTTCAGTTTCTTTTCAAATAGAGCCCTATCAGATGATGTTGCGTAACTAAAATGTTTGTAGTTGAATTAATGGGATATTTAAGAGGTGGAACCAAATACCGACGTCCAGCGACTAAAGAGCAACTCAACAGGAAATCGGCACCGCCTCTCATTCAGACTAGAATGACCGCTGTACATCTGGAAACAACACGGCCCCTAGCATCGGCTTAAGCGAATTAGATACGCTAGCCCGGGAGCTGTGACCTAATCTCTACTTCTGGAAAATCGTTTTGAAACTTCGTGTCTAAATGTGTCTTTAAATGGCTCGATTTAGACAATTTTTCCACGAAATAGCATATGCTGCGGATTTCAATTTCATGTCATGACTACAATGATAACGCAATCGAGCTAGAACTTTTACGTATTGTGTACATTTATTTTCTCTTGTCGTTACATTAAACACAATTATTTTGAGGCCATTTTATTTTTTCGAATTCAACCGCACCACGTATAGGCCAAAATATTTCAATTAACCCTATCTGCCCTGGGCTTTTAGGGACCTGCAAAATGGCCCCCCTAATTATTTTTCTTATCCCTTGAGCTAGGGGGCTGAAACTTACCACACTATACCCTTGGGTCAAGCTCTACCAAAAAAAATCCAAGATGGCCGTATTGATGATGTCACAGTGACGTTATTTTCAAAAACGTCTTTTTTTGGTCGATTTTTCAGTCAGATTCTCCGAATTTTTTATTTATGCAATTTCTCCGCAAAAACTGTATGAAATATTTAGTAAATATTAATGTGATGTGACATAAAATAGTATTTGTCCGCTTTTCATCGCGGAAAAGCAGAAATTTTGAAAAAATATGACAAAAACGTCACTTTTCCGGCACCCCACGTGACCACCATCTTGAATTTTCCCATGATCCGCTGCTCGGGGTGTTATGCAAATAGGCTCAAAATGACTCCAATAAGATAAACTATAAAGTCACGGAGTTTCAGTTCTTCATTTTTTGTCGTTCCGGAGATAGCGCAGAAAGGGAACTGTAGGGGGGGGGGCCATTTCGCCTCCGCCCCCTAATTTGAGTAGGGTTAATAAAGTCACGGTGGCTATTGTTTTGACGCTAAAATCTGTTCGCGGTTTCATTGCGCTCATCGTCGGCTCGTCAGCATGTTGAGTCTCG
>JAVTVY010012064.1:0-51738 GCA_036873755.1 Hanleya hanleyi | reverse complement strand
TTCGGGATTGCTGGGATATTGACTCGTTTTTGTTGGAATACATTGAATTGTGTTTGATCGTCGCTACATAGCAATTTTGCTGAATCCGACGTTAACCCATATTTCACTCTCTTTGTCGCATGCAGAAATGTCGCGTGTTGAAATGTTGTGGATTCCGTGGGAAAGGGGGCGGGGGGGGGGTGTAGGTATACATGTTAGTGCACAGCACATGTCTCCAAAATATCTGATCTCTGCACATTTGAAATGACACCTTCCACAGAAGTCACACTACATCCACGGTTGATTGATGACGGACCTGGTGCAGCCTGGGAAGTACCGCGCTGTGATGGCGATTTCTTCCTCCAACGCAATAATGCGCTTTCAACATATTTTTTTCATCAGGTTTACATGTTCTTGGTTCAGCATGCTTGGATTCACCCCGTTGATCGCAAAGGCATTCTGCAAGAAAGGGAAGCAACGATGGATCTAATTATAGACTCGAGGTGATCAAAAAGGGAACCAGCCCACGGTGTATTCAATGCCACGAAAAAGTCGCAGTGAAACATTCTGATCGACTGTATAGATTTTTAGATTGTGGGAGATTGTTTTTATCTCCTTGTTATTGCCTTGTTTTTGTTGAAATGCTTAGAACTTTGTTTGATTGAGGCTATATAGTCGAAATATTGTTCTTGGTTCAACATGCTTCGATCCACCGCGTTGATGATCGCAAAGGCATTCTGCAAGAAAGGGAAGCAGCGAAGGATCTAATTATACAATCAAAACGCTCTGATCAGAAAAGGGAACCAGTCCCAACGTGTATTCGATGCCGCAAAGAACTCAGTGAAACATCTTCTGATCGACTGTACATATTTAAAGATTCTAAGGGATTCTTTTGATCGAGCAGCTACTTTAGAAGATCTTTTTAGTCGGATAAAAGAAGACTGTTTTTTAGTTCATTCGGGAGAAATAGGTGTTCTTTTGATTATTCTGGATTGCTGGATTGTTGTCTTGCTTTTATCGAAAAAATTAGAATTTTGTTTGATTGCCGCTGTATAGCTGAAACGCGACGTTAATACTTAATGCTCTCTCTTTCTCTCTCTCCCTGCTGGTGATTTTAGGATTCTGGTTGGCGCTGGACTGAGCCGGTCATAGGACGGTGATGTCACTAACTCCGCCTTCTGCATGGTTAAGAACAACTGTCAAATATGGAATAGTAAAGGAAATACACACTAAACCAATATGACAACCAAGTAAAATGGCTAAATCAGACAAGCTGAGCTAGAATTCGATAAGACATACACATATGCAGTTTACGTTGTGTATGTTTTAATGTGTTGGATTACTAAGTTGTTAACTTGAATACTTAGAATTTTGTTTGATCGTCGCTAAAATGCTGAAATATTGCTGATCACGACGTTAAACCTCAATTCTCTCTCCTGTGATTATTTAGACCTGAAAGATGTGAAAACATCTTTTACAGATTGTGGAAATGAATTGCAATTATAAACCGATCTCAGCATGATCATATATATGAACACCCGCACTCAGTATGATCATAATATGTACATCATACATATTTAGTGTCACATTCAAATTACTTGATAAGTTCTTTTAAGTCGGGTAAACGAAGACTGTATTTAAGGTTGTTTTTATAAAAATCTAAGTTATTAACTTGAATACTTAGGATTCTGTTTGATTGTCGCTTTTCATTTCAAAGATTGCTGAACGCGACATTAAGCCTCAATTCTCTCAGTCTGGAATTTGCAAACAGATCTTCAAAACTGGCTTGATGCCACAAAATTGATCTGATAAATTCTGTACATAAAAAACAATTTAGTGTTGTCGCTCACGGAAAGTTCACATGCAGCTGTGTAGATTTAAGGGTTGAAATCAAGCAGCTACTTAATATCTGTTCAGTCGGGTAAATGAAGACTATTTTAGGTTATTTGAGAGAAATCGGTTTGTTGTAAAAGTTTTAAGGTATGTACATATTTTTGGTGTGTTGTCTTGATTAATATTGGGTTGCTCGGTTATTGACTTGTTTTTGTTGGAATACCTAGAATATTGATTGATCGTCGATATACAGCAATATTGCTGAACCCGACGTTAAACCTTAATTCATTCTTTCTCCCGTGCAGAAATGTCGCGTGTTGAAATGTTGTGGACTTTGTGGGGTGGGGGGGGGGTGGGTATGTATACATTGTAGTGCATGCAGCACATACGGTGTCCAAAATGTCTGATCTCTGCACAATTGAAATGGCACCATGTTCCACATATGTCACACTGCACCCACGGTCGATTGATGCCAGGCTTGGTGCAGCCTAGGAAGTAGCGCGTTGTGCACTGTGACGGCGGTTTTGTCGTGCAATGTGAATCCGCACTAACCCATATTGGTTACGATCACATTTGGCCTCCAAATATGGAGCCCCAGTGTTTTTCGACAGTCTCTTCACATTACACGCAATCGATATCCAATCAATATTGGCTGCCATTTTGACTGAAATCACAGAACCGCTGAAACTGAAAAATAGATACTGACCGAATAACGCGCATTCAACACATTATTTCATCAGGCTTGCATGTTCTTAGTTCAACATGCTTGGATCCACTCCGTGGATTATCGCAAAGGCATTCTGCAAGAAAGGAACAACGATGGGGCTAATTAAAGACTCCAAACGCTCTGATCAGAAAAAAAGATCCAGTCCCAAAGTGTATGCCATGCCGCGAAGAACTCGGTGAAACTTATTCTGATCGACTGTATAGATTTTTAGAATGTGAGGGATTCTTTTTATCTCCTTGTTATTGCCTTGTTTTTGTTGAAATGCTTGGAATTTTGTTTGATTGTCGCTGTATAGCTGAAATAACGCTGAACGCGACGTTAATCCTTAATTCTGTCTATCTCTCGGTGGTTTTAGGAATCCGTTTGGCGCCGAACTAAGCAAATCATATAGCTTAGGTCGATGAAGTCACTAACTCCGCCTTCTGTATGGATGGTTAGGATCAGCTATCGAATATAGAATGGTCAAGGAAATAGAAACTAAATCAATATGACAACGAAGCAAAAAGACCAAATTATAGACAAGTTGAGCTAGAATTTGATAAGACAATCAAATTATAGACAAGTTGAGCTAGAATTCGATAAGACGATCACATATATGCATTTGACGTTGTGTGTATGTTTTAATGTGTTGAATTACTGAGTTATCAGCTTGAATACTTAGAATTTTGTTTGATCGTCACAATATAAGTGAAATATTGCTGAACGCGACTTCAAACCCTAATTCTCTCTCTTACATTCCAACTGATATGGAATTTCCTAACAAATCTTCGAAAGTGGATACCAACAAAAAACAATTTAGTTTTGTCGCTTACGGAAAGTTCGCATGCAGCTGTATGAATTTAAAGATTGAAAGCGAGTCTTTGTATCAAGCAGCTACATTGGATCTGTTTAGTCTAGTAGATGAAGGTTGTATTTTAGGTTGTTTGAGAGAAATCGGTTTGCTGTAGAAGTTTTAGCAAGTTTTAGTGTGTGTACATGTTTTTAGTGTGTTTTGTTGATTATTTTCGGAATGCTGGGTCGTTGCCTGGTTCTTGTAAAAATAATCTTCGCCGCTATATAGCAATATTGCTGAACACACTCGCATGCAGAAATGTCGCGTAAATTTTAATGTATGTGCATGTCTTTTGGTGCGTTGTGTTCATTACTTCGGGATTGCTGGGTAGTTGGCTAGTTTGTCGCTTCCCATCATTCATGGGATGTTTCTTTGTTTATAGAGTTGCTTGAATTTCTCATTAAAAATATCTATGTGAAATTTGGCAACACAATATATCAGCAGCATATAGGTATTCCAATGGGTACTAATTGTGCACCCCTGTTGGCTGACCTGTATCTGTTCTCTTATGAATATGACTATATGCTGGCGCTTTCAAAAACCGATCCACTCAAAGCCCGTTCCTTGTCATTCACCAAACGCTATATAGACGATCTTCTCGCTGTGGATAATCGCTATATAAATGACGCAGTGAAGGATATATATCTACCTTCACTGGATTTGAAGGAAACTACAGATAGCCCTACAGGCACATCTTATTTAGATCTCTATCTCTATAAAATGAAGCGGGCATTCTCTCTCGTCGACTTTATGACAAAAGAGATGATTACAATTTCGACATCGTAAACTATCCCTTTCTGGATAGTAATATTCCAGTGGGGCCTGCATATGGCCTATACATATCTCGCTTAGTAGCATTTGCTAGATCCTGTGTTAAATGTGATGATTTTAATCAACGTCACAAAACACTGTTGCAGAAACTTATAAAACAGGGCTATTCCACCAAGCGCCTCCACTCAAAGTTTCTCAAATTTGGCGATACATATCGCATGCTGATAGCAAAATACGAACGTAGCGTGCAAGATCTATGGCGCCAGGTTACGTAACTTGTGTCTAATTCCGCTTAACCCGGGGCTAGGGGCCGTATGAACCCATGTACTTTAAGATCCTCATGGTAATCATATGAACAGTCACAATCAAAGCGTGACTGAGATACATCATTCTTTAGATGACGACTTTGCAACGAATATTATGGATTAAGAATACTGATCAGCGATACGGATTTGATATTTTGGAACATCACGATGTCTTGCCGGCATCATTGAAAACTGTTGACCGCTTCTCTCTTGCAGGAAACAAGCCTATGTTTATGTATACTTTTGTCTTTTTGAATTTGGTGCTAATACTGTTATATGGAAATGGAATAGGTCTTTGGATTATGGACGCGGATATTCTCTAATGGACGACGGCTGGATTATGAATGACGGACTAGACGCTTGTAACGTAAAGGTCGCATGCAGCTGAATAGATTTTAAGATTGTAAGAGTCTTTGTAACAAGCAGCTACCTTAGATCTGTTTAGTCTGGTAAATAAAGACTGTATTTTAGGTTATTTGAGAGAAATCGGTTTGTTGTAGAAGTTTAAATGTATGTACATGTTTTTGGTGTGTTGTGTTTTGCTGGGTTATTGCCTTGCTTTTGTTGAAGTAATTATTGTCGTTATATAGCAATATTGCTGAATCCGACGTTAAACCTTATTTCACTCTTTCTCTCATGCAGAAACGTCGCGTGTTGAAATGTTTTGGACTTCATCGACTGCATAGATTTTCAGATTGAAGATATTCTTTTTATCGAGCGACTACTTTTGGAAGATATTTTTAGTCGGGTGAGGGAGGACTGTATCTTGGGTTATTTGAGAGAGATCGGTTTGTTGCATAAGTTTTAATGTGCTGGATTACTAAGTTATTGGCTTGAGAACTTAGATATGTACAAATTTTTGTTGTGTTGTGTTGATTACGTCTGGGTTGCTGGTTGATTACGTCTGGGTTGCTGGTTTATTGACTTGCTTTTCTTGGAATACCTAGAATATTGATTGATCGTCTCAAAATAGCAATATTGCTGAACGCGACGTTAAACCTTAATTCATTCTTTCTTTCTCCCGTGCAGAAATGTCGCATGTTGAAATGCTGTGAACTTTGTTGGGAGGGAGTGTGTGTGTGGGGGGGGGAGCGTGTGTATACATTGTAGTGCATACAGCACATACGATCTCCAAATGTCTGATCTCTGCACATTTGAAATGACACCATGTTCCACAGATGTCACACTGCACCCACGGTCGATTGATGCCAGGCTTGGTGCAGCCTATAGGAAGTAGCGCTTTGTGCACTGTGATTGCGTTTTTTTCGTGCAATGTGAACCCGCATTAACCCATATTGGTTACGATCATATTTGGCCTCAAATATGGAGCCCCAGTGTTTTCCGGTAGTCTCTTCACATTACACTCAATCGATATCGAATCAATATTGGCTGCCATTTTGACTGTCATTGCCTTGATTTTGTTGAAATGCTTGGAATTTTGTTTGATTGTCGCTGTATAGCTTAAATAACGCTGAACGCGACGTTAATCCTAAATTCTCTCTATCTCTCGGTGGTTTTAGGAATCCGGTTGGCGCCGAACTGAGCAAATCATATAGCTTAGGTCGATGAAGTCACTTAAACTCCGCCTTCTGTATGGATGGTTAGGATCAACTATCGAATATAGAATGGTCAAGGAAATAAAAACTAAAACAATATGACAACGAAGCAAAAAGACCAAATTATAGACAAGTTGACCTAGAATTCGATAAGACAATCAAATTATAGACAAGTTGAGCTAGAATTCGATAAGACGATCACATATATGCCTTTGACGTTGTGTGTATGTTTTAATGTGTTGAATTACTGAGTTATCAGCTTGAATACTTAGAATTTTGTTTGATCGTCACAATATAAGTGAAATATTGCTGAACGCGACTTCAAACCCTAATTCTCTCTCTCTCTCTCTCTCTCTCTCTTGATCGAATTTGGTGGTTTATGAGCCAACTGTCAAAAGACAGTGATGTGGGGAGTCTGCTTTCCAGCCATGTCAGCGTCACAGATCTAGCCTTATCACGTGGTACACATCGCTTGTGGGCGGTAACCAAGTTTAAACCTATTACTCTCCCTCTGGCCTTCGCAGAAACAGTAGAGAAAGACAAAACCGAGAAAAGTTTTTATGGGGAACACATTTCAGAGATAATACTTTTACGGGGAAAGCAAGAGAAGCCGTTTATGGAGTATCGGTGAGATCAAATTTTATGGGTATTAAAAGAGAGGAAAAAAATATGAGGACATCAGAGAAAAAATAATATGGGCAACGGAGAGAAAATGTTTTACAAGAACTGCAATGCTTATTGGAAATGATCAGCTTGTCATTATAAAAACATGAAATCACGTAAATCACGTACATGTAAATTAAATATATATTCGCCTCAGAACAGAGGTGCTTTTGGGGTAGTTTATCGAACAGGCTTTTGATTTGACTTAGAACGCCGAAACATCGAGTGGATTATTGAGTTGACTTAGAAATTCAAAAAGATGCTGAGTATGCATTTGAACTAAGGGATCCGCAGTCATGTTCGTTCTGGAAAATCCCAAATTTAAGACTTTATTCACAGAGACTTGTGGCATTTTCAGGCGTGTTTCCTGATTTTGAAACTGAAACTACTTCTGGTAACCAACACATGTTGTGGTACTGGTATGTTAATGTCTTATCGAAGAATAAATTATATTTGAGGCAGTGCTCGATCACAGGTCAAACTATGGAGCGGATTTATCTCATTCGATCGAACGATATTAGCTCGGTATCATTGTTAACATCACGGAGCACTCCTCAACTTGTCAAAACAATATACTGATACATGTAAGCACTGATAAATAATATAGCTATTATACACTCCTAAAACGCTAATGTTAGATTCAACATTTGGAGTGTTGGAGGAGGGAAAGCATTTAGAAAGTATTGTAGATTACATACGAGTGTTGAATACAACATTTTAAGCTGTTGTATCCAACACTTAGAAGTGGTGAATACAACACTTTCTAAGTGCTTTCCCTCCTCCAACACTCTAGATGTTAAATCTAACATAAGCGTTTTGAAAGTGTATTTTAGCTAGTAGAAAAAAGGTCCATAATTTTGAATGTGCCCTCAAGCCACGAAAAAATCCAGAGGAACTGTCTCTCTTTATCTTGAAGGTTTATAGCAACGATGCTGTGTGGCTGATTTATATGTAGGCCTACTGTACCAATAAACGACACCCATCTATCCAGAGTGGTTCAATGCTTTACTTCACATTAAGCTACGCTAACAGGGTAATCTGCAATACACAGGTGTCACTGGTCACAGCTGAGTAGTTCACATTTTTCGTACGTGGAGTGGCATAGCTGATCAGGCCAGGCAAGCTTGTTGTGCAATGTCGTTGCTGGACGCTTGTGCATCAGGATGCTTGTAAGCTTGTGTCGTTACTGATTATTCAGATTGGAGAAATATGCAGCAAAGTCACTCCGAATATAGGAAACAAACGCATATTTGTGCTGAGGTATTCTGGGAAAAACTCATCCACCACCGACTATTGCCAGATGAAAACAGAGAGCCAAGAATGGTTTTAACCATGAAGTTAAAATCTATTTTAGCTCCATGTTTTAACCTACTGGACTTCAGTGATAAAAGACTCTCTGCAGATTCATATCCAATCTAGGTAAACCAAGATGATAAATCAGGGGAATTTTCCGTGGTATTATATCCGAGTTTACGGATATTGATTCATACCGTATACGTGTGATAAAGGACTTGAAACGACCTGTCTAGCTAAGATTCATAGCGTCTCCCTTCCCTCACCACTATGCCGACGACAAATACATTTCCCTGATGGTAACCCGAACATCTCCATGGCGTACTTATTATTACCTTTGCGCCCTATTGGACCTTCATTAACTGGAGAAAAAAGGCCGCCATGAATAAAATACCATAATCGGTGTTGTGATCATCATCCCCTGTATACACGGGGTCTATTACGACGGAAATGCCCATCTTCTTGACCCTCGATTTCAGGTGATTTTGAGGCTCCATAGGGATAATTTTAACGTCTGTAATTAATTTTTGACCGACGAATGGCTATTTGCAATTGGTCTGCCATTTCTGTATTTTTATTCATGGCGGTCCATTTTCTCAAGTTAATGAAGGTCCAATAGAGCACAAAGGTAATAATAAGTGTGCCATGGAGATGTTCGAGTTACCACCACAAAAATGTATTTGTCGTCGGCATAGCGGTGAGGGAAGGGAGACGCTATGAATCTTAGCTACCAATTGTCATACGGAAGCCCGACAATGACAAGTGTACTACTTTAGACAAAGGTGCTCATATCATCTCTTTACCTGAAACTTTCGGAGACACTACCAAATTCCGTGTGCTAACTAAAGATTCTACACTCTCAGAAATAATAATCCTGAATAGATCAGGCTGCACATCCACAACTCAATTTCAGGAATTTACCTGAAATCCAGGGGTAATTTCCTGAAATTCAGGTATATCATCCATGAATTAAAGCTAAAGTACCTGAATTGTAGGGGATTTTACGTACCTGAATAGGGTCGGGAACTTAAAAATCAGGGTGGTAAATTTGCCGCCTGAATTTCAGGAAAAAAAACCTTGACGCAGCTCAGATTTTTCGAATTTTTTTATTCTGCAACTTCTCCACAAAAACTACTTGATAAATATTAATGTGATGTGAAATAAAACAGTTTTTACCAGCTTTTCATCGCGGAACAGCAGAAATATGACAAAAACATCACTATTCTGTGTCCCCACATGGCCGCCATCTTGAAGTTTCCCATGATCCTCTGCTCGGGGGGGGGGAGGGAGGGGTGGTTATTCAAATAGGCCCAAAATGACCCCAATATGATAAACTATAAAGTCACTGAGTTTCAGCTCTCACCTGACTAACTACCTACCACATAATGACTTATCACCTTAGATCTCACAATAACTTTTCTCATGAATTTACGCAAACTTTTACTCAAAAACTATCATACACAACTGCATGAAAGTCCGAATAAATGTAGTCTCACCAAACGCCCACATAATCACTCAAACCTTGGGTCCCACAATATGTTCTCATGAATGTACCCACAAACTGAACTCTCCCTATCATACACAACTGTGTTACATATCCCATTAAATCTAGTCTCACCTAACCCCCACATTATCGCTCTCACCTGTATCCCACAATATCTGTTCTCATGAATGTACCCACAAACTGAACTCTCCCTATCATACACAACTGTGTTACATATCCCATTAAATCTAGTCTCACCCAACCCCCACATAATCACTCTCACCTGTATCCCACAATATCTGTTCTCATGAATGTACCCACAAACTGAACTCTCCCTATCATACACAACTGTGTTACATATCCCATTAAATCTAGTCTCACCTAACCCCCACATAATCACTCTCACCTGTATCCCACAATATCTGTTCTCATGAATGTACCCACAAACTGAACTCTTCCTATCATACACAACTGTGTTACATATCCCATTAAATCTAGTCTCACCTAACCCCCACATTATCACTCTCACCTGTATCCCACAATATCTGTTCTCATGAATGTACCCACAAACTGAACTCTTCCTATCATACACAACTGTTACATGTAGGTCTCATTAAACCTAGTCTCACCCAACACCCACATAATGACCCTTACCACAGACCTCGCATCTGTTCCTGAATTTGTGAGGATTGTAGCCACAAACTAGAACTTCCATTTCAAACCTTGATTTTGCACTTCTTTTTGGGTAAAAAACGAACCTCTGCCCCCAAATTTCACTTATCTGTCAAGCACATTCACACCAAGATACACTCCGTTCGAAAGATATAAACTATTTCACAGATGACAATTATTGATAGATTGTATCATGGAATTCATAGAGGGCAACCAGGTGTTACACCAATGTGCACATGCGCATTGACATCTAATCAATTCAGTGGGGCATCATACAAATTCTGGCTTTGATTTGCAATAAGGAAATAAAACAGCAAGTAAGACTCCTTTCTTTATTGGGAAATTACAAGTTCTGAAACAAGCCAGTACAAATACAATACAAACTCCTTGGCTAAACGTCTAAATTTTTGCCCTAGTGAAAAATGCTTTGGGATTCCACTGTATTCGATTCCAGTGGAATTTCATCGGAATACAGTGAAATTTGATATTCCACTGAAATTTCATTGATGTCAGACAAATCCCAGCGGCATTTTTCATTGAAATTTGACTGGAATTTCAATCAGTAGAATTCCACTGGAATTACTTTGATTAGCCCTAGAAATTCAAAATGGAATTCCATTGCATTGATTGGTTCTCGAAAAGTTCAAATGAGCATTATTCTCAGTAGTTCAAGAGAAGATTATTAATTTTAAAATTTTTAATTCATATAAGGGAATCTGGCAATTCAAAAAGAATTAGTCTGTGATCAAATAAACTATTGGTATGTAGCATCTGGGTCACAATATTAAACTCTATACTCATTCCAGGTAGCATGAATGAATTTTCTGATCATACAAGTTGAAGGCTGGAGCTATTTCCCCTCTTTAGAACTTTTCAGAGTGCAGCTGGAGTTTTTCAGGTGGGAGATTGATCTTGTGACATGTTTTACTCTCGTCTCTTCAAACTTCTCCAAAAGAAACCTAAGTTATTTTGTAATGTTCTAATGGTAAAGGTACACTTTAACTAATAGAGCATGTGGAGATACCTGTATGGTGGACATTTTAAATTTATTTGAACAATAAAACTGAAACTAAAATTCAAGACCTCATATCATTGTTGTTTATATACCAAGACCTAGATGTCCTGTACAACCAAATCTGTGTGCTGGCTCGTGAACTGTAAATTTGGAGACAGAGAGAGAGAGAATTAGGGTTTAACGTCGCATTCAGCAATATTTCAGCTATATAGTGACGATGTAAATTTGGAAATGCAATTGACACAAACCAGCATTGCACATGTAAAGGGCCACCAATAAATATATATATTTCCATGATGCTTTGATGTGAAAAAGATCTACTGAAATTGTAATAGAGCATATATATCATTTCAAGTAATTTGTGAAAGAAACATAAGGTTGTAACTTTTCATAAAACCATAATCTGAAGATCGAGTGAGTGAAAGCATATACATGTACAATCTGTCAATACATTGTTACAACATGAACAGTTCTCCAAACAACTTACCACTTTTATGTGCATATTGTAGGTCAAAAAGCCAGTGGAATTCCATTGCAAATTTTCAATAGGGTGAACCCATACAGAGCTAATTACATTCGATTGTAGTCCATTCATCAACGAATATGCTTAAATGAAATGCCAGTTGAAATAATTAATAGACAAGGACTGAAATGTACATAGCATTTTGCATCAATCAAGATGTTTGGAAGATCAGTGATACAAGAGACCTGTATGACAGAGCTGTTGGAGATATATTGTAATGTATGCTAGGGGATAAAAGTGAGGTAACTGAGGTTTGGCTTTGACCAGGAGTTATCACTTTCTCTTTGACCCTCGAGTTATCACATTTGACAAAAGTTCATGAAATTCGGTCAGTATGATAACAACAAAAATCGACCATAGAGGTCCATGTCCCCCGCTAGCAGCACCAGTTATGGTGGATTACATCCACCATAACTGGCACTGCTGCTGCGGGGGCCATGGACCTCTATGGTCAATTTTGTTTTGTCGATATCTCATATCATGATAAGAGTGAGATTTGAAAAAGGAGATATCGCTGATGAGCTTAACATAATCTAATACAGCGGATGGCACCCATATTGGATTATGCACATTCATAAAACATAATACATGACTGTCCTCTCACTAAGGTCAAGGGACTCCCCAAGTTTGAAGTAGATCAGTTGAATCGTACTCCAGCTATTGTCCGGACAAGATCAAACTGCTTAAAATCCAATGAAATCCAGTATGGCCGATGGTGGCCATATTGGATTAAGCACGTCCTTGAAAAACAATCCTAATCCTCCTCTCAACAATGTCAAGGCACTCCCCAGGTATGAAGTAGATCGGTTGAATCGTTCTCGAGTTATTGTCCAGACAAGATCCAACTGCTTATAATCCAATATGGCTGACGGCGGCCATATTAGATTATGCACATTGCTGAAAAACAATCCCAACCATCCTCTCAACAATGTCAAGGCACACCCCAAATTTGAAGTTGATCGATTAAATCGTTCACGAGTTATTGTCTGGACAAGAAAATCTAAGATCCAACTGCTTATAATCCAATATGGCCGACAGTGGCCATATTGGATTATGCACATTGCTGAAAAAAATCCCAACCGTCCTCTCACCGTTGTCGAGGCACTCCCCAAGTTTGAAGTAGATCAGTTGAATCGTACTCCAGTTATTGTCCGGACAAGATCAAACTGCTTAAAATCCAATGAAATCCAGTATGGCTGATGGTGGCCATATTGGATCAAGCACGTCCTTGAAAAACAATCCTAATCCTCCTCTCAACAATGTCAAGGCACTCCCCACATATAAAGTAGATCGGTTGAATCGTTCTCGAGTTATTGTCCGGATGAGATCCAACTGCTTATAATCCAATATGGCTGACGGCGGCCATATTAGATTACGCATATTGCTGAAAAACAATCCCAACCGTCCTCTCACCAATGTCCAGGCACACCCCAAAGTTTGAAGTTGATCGGTTAAATCATTCACGAGTTATTGTCCGGACAAGAAAATCTAAGATCCAATTGCTTATAATCCAATATGGCTGACATCGGCCATATTAGATTACGCACATTGCTGAAAAACAATCCCAACCGTCCTCTCACCAATGTCAAGGCATATACCCTAAGTTTAAAGTTGATCGGTTAAATCGTTCACGAGTTATTGTCCGGACAACAAAATCTAAGATCCAACTGCATATAATCCAAAATGGCTGACGACGGCCATATTGGATTACGCACATTGTTGAAAAACAATCCCAACCGTCCTCTCGCCGATGTCAAGGCACACCCCAAGTTTGAAGTTGATCGGTTGAATCATTCACGAGTTATTGTTCGGACAAAAAAATCTTACGGAATTACGGAATCACGGAATTACGGAATTACGGACACCGGTGTTTCTAAGTCCCCCCCCTACTAAGTAGCGGGGGACAATAAGTATACGGTTAAACAGTTCTCCAAACAACTTACCAATTTTATGTGTGTAATGTAGGTAGAAATTCCAGTGGAATTCCATTGCAAATTTTCAATACAGAGCTAATTACATTCGATTGTAGTCCATTAATCAACGAACATGCTTGAATGAAATGCCAGTTGAAATGAATAGACAAGGACTGAAATGTACGTAACATTCTATATCAAGCATGATGTTTGGAAGATCAGTGATACAAGATACCTGTATGATAGGGTTGCAAGAGATATACTGTAATGCATGCTAGGGGGAGGAAAGGGAGGTAACATTTTCATCCTTGACAAAAGTTTGTGATATTTGGTCAAGTAGTTTGAGAGATATCTTGCTGACAATTTATCTGGAGTGATGGACATATCCTGCTAAATATATGTTCAAAGAGGGGGAAAGGGGCATAATTCTGTGAAAACAGAATGAACATGACTAAATAACGAAGATATGTTTGTTTGGAGTACAGCAGCTATGCAGTTTGTGGTAACAGACAACATGAAGCTGCGCTATCGAAACCCCTCGGCTCTGAACCCCAGCTATTATAATGCAAGGGTGTCTCTACCAATTGATTGGCTTGTGGGAAGAAATATTTACCCCTGTTTTTGTAAGTGTACTTTCTTTGAAAAAAAAAAAAAAGTTTTCCTCCCCTTAAATTAATTTGTTTCTGGAATAAATTGAAAGAGCTGTATTAATGTCTCACCAAAACAGCAGTACACATGGCCAGATAAATACAGTACATGTATACTAAATGGCACATGTATGTCATTTTCAAAACAGATTTGCAAGCATTCTTCGCATTGTGTAAGAGAATAAATCAATAAATCAGTCATCCAATCAATAAATAAATGTGATAGTATACAAACATGATATAGAAATTATATGCAAACTTAACATAGGAATTAGTGGATTTTATTAGACAAGGGGCATAACTCTGCAAAATACTTTCTGACATGACTCATTTTCGATAGGCATCTAGTTCAGGTCAAGAGAAACAACTGTATCACGTTAGGATGTTGTATATGGAACGGTTCTGAAATTATCACAATAACAAATCATAAATGGATTTTTATTTGTAAAAAGGGGCATAACTCTGCAAAATATTGTCCGAGATGACTCATTTTCGATAGGCTTCTGATTTACGTGAAGATAAATAGATGTAACAAGTTTGGTTGCCATGCATGAAACGGTTCTGTAGATATCGCGGTAACGGATTTTATTAGACAAGGGGCATTACTCTGCAAAATACTTTCTGACACGACTTATTTTCGATAGGCATCTAGTTCAGGTCAAGGGAAACAACTGTACCACGTTAGGATGTTGTATATGGAACAGTTCTGAAATTATCACAACAAATCATAAATGGATTTTTATTTGTAAAAAGGGGCATAAGTCTGCAAAATATTGTCCGAGATGACTCATTTTCGATAGGCTTCTGATTTACGTGAAGATAAATAGATGTAACAAGTTTGGTTACCATGCATGAAACGGTTCTGTAGATATCGCGGTAACGGACGGACGGACGTACAGGCGTACAGACGTACGGACGTACGGACAGCCGTACATGACGACAATACCCCTAGGCCAAAGTTGGCCGAGGGGTAAAAACGGATGGATGTACTGACATGATGACGACAATACCTGTCGGCCAACTTGGCCAAGGGGTACAAATTTTGGCCGAGGGGTAAAAACTGTACAGGATAGATTCTAGTGTTGAAAATAGCATGACTGATTAAAACATATTAACAGACCTGTAGACTACCAGGCAAACCTTTCAGTATGATTTGTATCAAACAGAAGTGCATAACAAATACTACAAGGTCAAGAACATAAGGCTGAAGCACAGTCAACAAGAACTTTCAAGTAACAACTATAAAAGGGAAGCACATGAAACATCTTAATTTATCAAGATCGCATTTATGGTGTATCAGTAGCAAAAAAATTATTTCTCTAATAAAACATGACCAAGGATGCATACGCCGAACAAGAATATGCTTAGAGTATGTCCACATCATAATCATGTTAAGAAAATCTCTAAAAGGTCCCATTATTTAGAAGTACCGTATGTATTCATATTTGGAATAGTGTACTCGCATCACACATGACCAAATCATGTATGTATGTATCCCTGAATTATATCATATCCCCATAAACCTAACAACATTATTATTTCTCTCTTAAGGGATGACCAAGGATGCAAACATGTATACCAAACAAGACTACCAGTATGCCTAGATATCTGGATAGAGGCATTGATGCTAGCTTCATTGCTTACAAAATCATCAAACAAACTTCACATCAAAATAAAATTTCTAAAAGTAGAAGTACTTCTGAAGTGAAAGTATGCGTAATACTTGGTACAATGTACTCCTGTCACACACAACCAAATCATGTCTTTCTTATCATAGCCGCATAATCTAATAAAATTATTATTTCTCTCTCAAAAGATGACAAAGGGCGCATATGCCAAACAAGACTATGCTTAGATACCTGATAGAGGCAATGATTCTTCATTGCCTAGAAACCCAGCAAACAAACTTCACATCAAAATAAATTTCTAAAAGGAAAAGTACTCTTTATTAAAAAGTACAAGTAGGCATTATTAGGTACAATGCACTCATGTCCCACACAACCAAATCATGTCTATCTCTTTCTTAATCACCTGAGCCAACCACTCAGAAAAGCTATACTTATTGCCTGGAATTATATCATATCCCCATAATCTAATGAAATTATTATCTCTCTCTTAAAAGATGATCAAGGGTACATATGCCAAACAAGACTATGCTATCTGGATAGCTGCAATGATGCTTCATTGCCAACAAAACCATCAAACAACAATGTACTCTCCATCACACATGACCAAATCATGTATCTATGTCTCTGTTTAAAATAATCCCATGAACAAACCAGCAAGACAATTAGGTCTAATATTATAGCTTCGAAGGGTGAGTGAGTGAATAGGGTTTAACGTCGCTTTCAACATTTTTTCAGCTATATCACGACGGGGAAGGGAAGGGAGGGGGAGGGGAGGGGAACCTACTTGTAACAGAGCAGATCTAATGCTGCCATTTTATAGTGCTGTCCCACTGAAATATCATGCCGTAGGCAGACATGACACCCCACTCAGTCACATTATACTGACACCGGGCGAACCAGTCCTTGTTCTATCCTCTTAATGCTGAGCGTAAGCAACAAGTTCCATTTTTCAAGTCTTAGGTATGACCCGGCCTGGGATCGAACCCAGAACCTACCGCTTATGAGGCCGACGCTCTAACCATTAGACTACGGCAGTGCGGTTTATAGCTTTGAATTATATTATACCCCCATAATCTTGCAAAACTTGATGACAAATTTTTACTTGATATTTCAATGTCTGAATCAGCTATATCACAATCTTTTCCTTCATCACAACACCAAACAGTGAGCAGAACTGTTTGGAAACATAAATCTTGTTATCTTATCTTCATGGGGCTCTTCAACGTAGCGAACATCTAGTCACTGAATTGATAAACACTTCACTGAGCAGTCCACTGCATGCTGGATGAACCAGGCATCACCTGTCAACATTACTGTATCAAAATAGTTGGATAAACTATATTATCTACCACAGAATTTTCACTTTCAACTTTCCAATCTAAACATAATGGTTATAACAGTTTATTACCATAACTAGGCCCATGGGCATATATAGAAAGGTAGTTCAGAAGATAAACGCGGTTGCTTGATTGAGGGTTGGGACAGATACCATCCATCGCAAGTGAACTTTTCTTTGCATAATCTAGATTTTATTGTACCGTACTTCCATTTGTAAATTCGTATTTTGTAATTTATGGCTCACTGTAAAAATAGTTTTTAACTGATTGTGATACCGGAGTATTATTTTCAGAGACTATCGATTAACTGGCTACAATAGTGGAGATAGTAAAACTCAAAAGAATAGCTGCTTCCTGAGTAGCAGATTTCTTTCCCAGAGTTTCAATTCAAAATAGCATCTATTTGTTTGATAAAGCCCCTAAAAAAACACACGAAAAACTGACCATAATACCAAGCTGATCCGTATGTAGTGGTACTATTATTATACATACACCCGGTACTGGCACTGAATGAAAGTATTAGAACACCTGACTGCATGAAACAAGTGGCAAGACATCCATCTCAGAATATTTCAGTTTGTCAGATAGTATTATTTCCAAGTTTACGTTCAATTGATTCATTAATCTCACTACATACATGTACATATATTCCTAACACCAGTCCATGTGATGACCTAGTTTTAGCTTGACCCCTTCATCCATCAGAAACTAGACCCAGCATAGATACATGTATAGTCCCTAGAGCTATGGTAGGGCAGCTCTTTACACACGTACATGTTGCCTGCTGAACTGTATTCCTGAGCTGAGGTCAAGAGATCAAGTACATGCTAAGTGACTATATTTAGACATATAATGCCTGTCAACCACTGAAGGATACCTATTCTGGTCTGAGAAAGAATAAACAATTTGGAACTACTTTTATACGTGTACTTTGGACAACCCTAAAATCAGAAATTTCTAGATCCCATAATAAAGGTGAGACAACTCACCTTTCTAATAAAGGTGAGACAACTCACCTTTCTAATAAAGGTGAAACAACTCACCTTTCTAATAAAGGTGAGACAACTCACCTTTCTAATAAAAGTGAGACAACTCACCTTTCTAAAAAAGAGCTCTTTGGAGCTTAACTCTTTGGGCCTCCACCCAAGCTATGAACTTAACAGGTTTCCATGTTCTGTGCCTATCATAGGATTCTGCTTGCATTCTGTAACATGCTGCTTGTAGACCAGTTTTATCACTCTAACAAAGAGGTCTTCAGAGAATCGCCTTTTTTGATTAATTTCTGTGCCTCCGCCCAGGCTCTAAATTTAACAGATTTCCAATCTCTGCCCCTTATCACAGGTTTCTGTTCTTTGCAATCCATGATATGCTGCTTGTTGGGAGGTTTTCTGTCGAGAACACTCTTCCTCACAAGACCAGAGATAGCTACCATTTCTTGGGGTGACCAAACTGTCCTTTGTTGAACCTTCCCTGTTAAAAAAATAACATTGCAAAATTAAAACTTTGTACAGAACTGTTCCTGAAGTGAACATAATCTAATGAAATAAAAGATGATCAAGGGTACATATGCCAAACAAGACTATGCTATCTGGATAGCTGCAATGATGCTTCATTGCCAACAAAACCATCAAACAACAATGCACTCTCCATCACACATGACCAAATCATGTATCTATGTCTCTGTTTAAAATAATCCCATGAACAAACCAGCAAGACAATTAGGTCTAATATTATAGCTTTGAAGGGTGAGTGAGTGAATAGGGTTTAACGTCGCTTTCAACATTTTTTCAGCTATATCACGACGGGGAAGGGAAGGGAGGGGGAGGGGAGGGGAACCTACTTGTAACAGAGCAGATCTAATGCTGCCATTTTATAGTGCTGTCCCACTGAAATATCATGTGGCTCATAGTTGTGCAGCGTAGAGTTTTTTCCGAGTTCCGGTATCATTTTCAAGAGTTATGGCCCTTTTTCTGAAATCTCTGTGAATGGGACTTGTCCGGGCTGGATCTTGGTTAATATTGTATGAACAGGTATGAAATTTGCATGACATGTGGTCAGTGCCCCACAGTTGTGCAGCGTAAAGTTTCTCCCCGTTTCGCCTATATTTTCAAGAGTTATGGCCCTTTGTTTCTGAAATCTCCGTGAATTGGGACTTGTCCGGGCTGGATCTTGGTTAATATTGTATGGACAATTATGAAATTTGCAGGGTATGTGGTCAGTGCCCTGTAGTTGTGCAGCATGAAGTCTCTTCGCGTTTCGCATATATTTTCAAGAGATATGGCCCTTTGTTCATCAAGTCTTTGTGAATTGCGACTTGTCCAGGCTGGATCTCGGTTAATATTGTATGGACAAGTATGGAATTTGCAGGATATGTGGTGAGTGCCCTGTAGTTGTGCAGTGTGAATTTTCTCCGCGTTTCGCGTATATTTCAAGAGTTATGGCCCTTTTGTTCTTGAAATCTTTGTGAATTGGGACTTGTCCGGGCTGGATCTCGGTTAATATTGTATGGACAATTATGGAATTTGCATGATATGTGGTCAGTACCCCATAATTGTGCAGCGTGAAGTTTCTCTGCTTTCGGTTATATTTTCAAGAGTTATGGCCCTTTGTTCATCAAACCTAAATGAATGGGATATATTTATTTGTCCAAAGCACATTCCAAAGTAGATAACATAGGTCCTGAAGTATGAAATTGCCCCAAAACGAGTGAATTGGATGCAAAATTCAAAGTTCACGATCGCTTCATAATTTCACCACAATATACTCCCAAGGAATGTAGGTCTCATAACCAGGTCACATTTTTGAATTTGGCGAAAGCCCCGGGTGGAATATGTACATGTATTATGCGAGGCATGCCGAAAAAAGTGACTGAAACAGAATTTTTATAATTAGCCAAATTAGGCCTCCACAGACCAATACAAAACAGAACAATGGTGGAGCAGTGTCGGATTAAAGCGGAAGGGGGGGGGATACAATTGAGCAATCTCTGATTGCTTCCTTGCTGTGTTCTGCTAAGAATTGCCACAGATTATAAATTCCTTTGGTTAAATTAGGAATGGTACATGTAACAAGGTGACGGAAGAGCTGGTCTGTGTGGGAAACATTTCAGAACATCTGCCTATACATGAACAGGTGAATCATAATCACTTGATAACTGGAAGCCCATTAACAATATGAACACGTGTTAAATGCAACCACGGACAAACAGACACTTGAGGACTGACTTAGAAATGAGACATACAGATTTTGAATAAATGTTGTCAAGTTTTTGGTAAGGTTCCCAAATCCAACAATTAACAAGAGCCCCAGGGGCTTCAATATATGACCGTATATCTGGAATTACATTGGTCCAAATTTCAGGGTTTTTTAATAGCGGTGATTCAAATTGGTAGCTAGCAATCCAGAGAAAGGTCTACAATTTTGTGCTTCTGAGAATGTAACATATATCACGTCTTATATTGAATGATAAACTAAAATGAGCTTAACTCTTGGTGACTAGTTGACCTTGAAGCAAGAGCCGAGAGCTCACATATCCCACACTGAAATCGATAATAGTCAAACACAAAAAAATAGTAGTTTTCCTGCAAATGGATTCCTTTCAGGCGAGAGAATTTTCGTGAAGGAAGAAGAAAGTGATGAAGTAAAACTTTGTTCTTGAGTTAATAAACAGGTATGAAGTTCATAAAGGATCCCTCTCCCATTAAAATTAGTAAATGTATAGTTTTTATTTCACAACAGTTTAACTAAATGTAGCTGTTAGAAACATGGGAGACAACTCCACAGGACAAATGCCATATACATGTAGGGGAGAGAACTCTGAATATTCCAACTTAACACATATAGTCAGATGAACTTGGTCAAGGGGTTTTAAGAGGATAAGGCAAACTAAGAGCAGTCCAAAATGCTGGCAGTGGCAATATTGAACTATGTACAGGTGCAAAAGGCAATCCCTAGCATCTCCTCACTGATGTCTGGCAACCATCCGAGTTTTAAGTCGATTGCCTACTTCATTCTCGAGATATTGACTGGACAATTGAGACATGAAAACAGAACGACGGAACTACGGACACCAAGAATTCCTAAACCCTCCTTCTGTACTGGAACACCTGGTGGAGAACAACAATCAATGCAACACAGCTCACAGCATGTAGGCCAAAAGCAAGTTAACAGTGGTGGCTGTGTATAGGATGGGCACCTGTCAATGAAAATCGATACCAACCTTTCTTTTACCACTATGAAGTTAATCCCCAAATCAACATGACAATCAATGCAGTGATTTTACATGAGCATGAGCATGTACCTCGAAGACAAGATGTTCGCTATGATGGATCTCAGCGAAAATATATACTAAACTTCGTCTAACCAATATGAAGGTACATACTCCCAAGATCTCAAATCAATCAGCCCAACACAGCTCAAGATATTACATGGACATGCATATAAATGGACAGGTGATAAGATGGCCGTGGAGGATGCATGTCAACCTTCCTCTTATACGGAGATGGTCCCAACATTTGGAAACACCTCCAGATACTGCATGATGAGCAACTACATATATTGATGGAAGAAAGACAACTTTAATCTTAATGAGCCAATGCAGACAATTAAATATCAAAAAACTTTGGGAGGAGTACGAAGTGACCAGTTTAGAATGTGAAAATGTATCCTGTGGTATAATATGTAATCTTTGAAAAATTTGGTTAATAGCCCAGATAGATATAACGACAACAATAAATCAAACTAATAATGGATTTCACCAAAGACATACCAAATAATTGTCAGGTTTTAGGAAGCCTCTGAGAACAGCAATCAGTGGCTTTCAGAATAAAAGAAATTGTGGTAAAACACATTCAAGTTTGCTGGCTGAATAAGGTTCAATCTGTTCACCCAGAGACTCCGTCTAAAACCTGTTATGATTTTTTCTTTCATTAATTTGTTAGGTTTGACTATTCATTTGTATTCAACTGTATTACCTTTACTGGCTTTGGCTGATTTGACAATCTCACTGATCTCAAGTTCTGAAAAACAAAGAAACATACGACATCTGTATGAGAAAATCATGATGGTATCAATGAACAGGATGAATATCAAAACATTTTAATTTCACATGCATTTGAAGGTATTATTCAATTACTGTAGATTTCACATTAACATATCAAGGTCAAAACCAGTGACAATTTCGTAGATCGCAATGACATGACATTCGCTGAAGTTCCAAAACTTGTCTTCTCAGCTTGCAATGTTTTGTCTAACCTTCAAAAATTAATGGTGAAGCTTGCACGTTTTACAAAACATCTTCTGATTGGATCATTGGCGGTGCTTTATATAAAAGGGAAGATAGGTTTTGGTTTGAGATGTCATGTTTTCGCTATAATAGAAAATCCTGGAAAGCTCAATAACAACATGCCATTTTCAAGATGGTTGTCAAAATTCCCGTAAATGCAATCTGATTCAAAACAAATCCTGTGTAATCCTACTAATGCTGACAGGATCTGACGGTCTAGTGATCCTGCAGACATTCTGGGAACTAGTGACCTAAATTAATCACGAAGCCACTGCTAGGTTTGAGGCAATGCTCTCAGAATTTCACGAACATGGCCAACAATGTGACTGGACTAAGTTGATTGGCCAATGGTGATGTGAGTTTTTCTCCTCGGCTAACATCACAGAAGGTCATTTAACACGTTCCATATTGCAAGACTCAGATCCTGTCAGCATTAGTGGGTTTACACAGGATTTATTTTGTCACTTTCATTCAGTCTTGTTATGGAAGAAATAAACACAGCAAGGAAGCAATCAGAGATTGCTCAATTGTATGCCCACCATATCCCCCCCCTTTCCGCTTTAATCTGACGAGATCCAGCCCGGACAAGTCCCAACTCACAAAGATTTCAAGAACAAAAGGGCCATAACTCTTGAAACTATACGCGAAATGCGGAGAAACTTCATGCTACACAACCACAGGGCACTGACCACATATCCTGCAAATTCCATACGTGTCCATACAATATTAACCGAGATCCATCCCAGACAAGTCCCAATTCACAAAGACTTGATGAACAAAGGGCCATAACTCTTGAAAATATACGCGAAATGCGGAGAAACTTCACGCTGCACAACTACAGGGCACTGACCACATACCCTGCAAATTTCATAATTGTCCATACAATATTAACTAAGATCCAGCCCGGACAAGTCCCAATTCACAGTGATTTCAGGAACAAAGGGCTGTAACTCTTGAAAATATAAGCGAAACGGGGAGAAAATTGACGCTGCACACCTGTGGGGCACTGACCACATATCATGCAAATTTCATACTTGTCCACACAATATTAACCAAGATCCAGCCCGGGCAATTCCCATTCAGAGAGATTTCAGAAAAAGGGCCATAACTCTTCAAAATTATACCGGAACTCGGAAAAAACTCTACGCTGCACAACTATGAGGCACTAGCCACATTCCATGCAAGTTTCAATCCTGTCCAATATTAACCGAGATAATTAGAGGGGGGGGGGGAGGGGGCATAATTAAGAGTCAGACAGAAAACGTTTTAAGGCATGCTCAATGCTTTTTGCGAGAAAGTCGTATTAAAACATACCATCAATTTCATTTTCCAGTGGCAGACATTCAGAAGGGCGCTCACCTCTTGACGTGTTCACATTATCATTTGATGGAACTAAACAAAAAAAGTAAAAGAGTAAAATATAATCATATTCACATTCCACACCAAAATGCATTTTGATCGAATACATCCAGATTATTATGCCCACAGGGACTGACAAACGGATAATTTAACATATAAATGACTCATACCATTTAATGAGTAGTAAGTACATGTGAATACATAGCTTTGGGCTTAAGATCTTGCTCACGATTATATAACTCATTCTGGCTACCATAAGTTTTGGTTGGTGGTCGATCAAGTGCCTGGAGGAAACCACTGAAAAGCTTTTGCACTAAAACTCAGCACAGAGGATCGAACTGGTGCTCAGAGGTTTGAAGGTAACAGCGGAGGACATGAAACTGCCAACAGCCCGATATTATGTATGCACATGTATAACTTTGTTTTAGAGTGACAGTACTTTGACAAGAGGAAACATATAAGTTGGTACAGATGTCACTTTCAATGAAGCACTTTGTAGCAGAGACTGGCAGAACAAGAGAGCTGGACAAATTATCCTAACACCATGTCAACTAGGCACTGTCCTCACAATATTCAGATTTGAGCAAGAATGCAACAAGCACCCATGCTAACATAACATGAAATATATTAAGCAGCATAACATACCAATTGGTTGATCTTCAACTTGCTGCGATTCAGAACGGCTCTCGTCTCTTAAAGTGTTCACTTCAACATCTGCTGGAATTAAACAAAAAAGTAAAAGAATAAATCATAAACATATTCACATTCCACACCAAAATGATGTTACTGTTCATCAAATGCCCACAAATGTTTGCAGCAGGTTAAGGAATCACTATTGGGCAATTATTTGGATTCCAGGTTGATTGGAATGAACTCCAGCCACTGCAAGTCCTCAGTAATAAAAAGTACAGTATTATACATGAGCAGTGTGACTAATGTCGCAGGACCTACGAAGTAGAGTAGGCATTAGGACTCGAACACGAACTGAACTCTTGGAAATCCCCACCCCCAGTTGAAATCCTACCTATATTAAGATGGGCACCACCCAAGTCAGAATCGCCAGTGATTTTCATCAAAAATCACCAGAAATTTTCATAAAAAGTAGGTCAGCTCAGAACTTGTTGGTAAGTCTCCTAGTGCGCCTTCATTCCAAAAATAAATAACGATCGCTGATTTAATTTTACAATTTTTTAACTAAAGGAAACAGATTGAATAATAAAAAGTTCAGTAGATTTCAAGCTTTACGTGTGAAAATACATTTACATCTCTTTAATGGTTTTCAGTGCCCTTTTTGAATCGCATTTTGAATCGCATTATTTTCCCAACAATACAACAAATTTTTATATATAGTACTATAGTAGAAAGGTAGCATTTATGTAGTTTACAGTAATTCAACTCAAGACCAACACCTTCTCTGCACAAGATAATAATGATTATATGTCATTCTCCTGAGCATAACCGGTACAAAGACGAATAAATAGCGTCTCTACATCACGTTGTTATCTAGATATAACACATTTTGGGTATCGGCAATCTGATGAATGTACTATTCCGGTTTTAAAGTTTCACATTATATTCTATGGCGCTTGATCGGCGATTTTTTTCATTGATAAACGTTAAACCACCTCAACTTCGTTGTGTGAATTGGAATTGCATTGCTGTGACACACCAACACGTACACTCCGTGGCAATGATTCTGTATCCCCTAAGCAAGGAATCAAAATGGATCAAGATTTAAAATGACAAGAAAAAATTCGACATATTTTGTTTACACATGTAATTTTTTGTTTAAATTATATCCAAGTGTGACATATAGTCAATATTCAAGAGGTACAAAAAAAAACCTCAAAGTATGTGCTTATATTTTCACATCATGATCAAAGTTACTTTATCTGGTTAAATTCTACCCAAAGAAAATAAATTAAGACCCTTTAAACATGCCGTCGTGGCTTTGTTTCACCCTCAGTGAACTTTTATCATTGTTGCTCACACAGACTAATCTGAAGGATGATACCAGATCTTTCTTTCTTTTGCTGTGTTATTGCACCAGGCTGACTTAATTGGTTGATGTAGGATATTTCACCACCAGTGGGTAATTTGACCTGAATTTGAGGCCTGATGTGGTCTGTGATGAAATGTTTGGATGTGAAATAGGATACACGTTAAAGGCCACAGTTTACATATATCTATAACAATATACTGAATTGTGTGTATTGACACGATTGAGGCTGGCAAGTTGGTAATAGCAGTGTAGATAAATGCACTAACAAATGATGGAAAATTAGCATTTCCTATTTCATAAAAACAATTACGGATGGCATATCCCACCAGATTTTGTACTGTGTTATATATACAGTGAAACATACAGACAATGTACTCGCTGAGCCATCAATAAATAATTAAAAAAATAATTATAAATAAAATTTTCATCAGAATTCGGTCAGCTCAGAACTTGCTGGTAACAATGCCCTAATGCACGTTCATGCCAAAAATCAAGGTTCTAATGTCAACGGTTCTCTTTATTTTGTAACACATAATCACTCTCACCTTGAATCCCGTGTTTTACATGTAGGTCTCATTGAATCTAGTCTCACCTAACACCCACATAATCACTCTCACCTTGGATCCCATGTTTTACATGTAGGTCTCATTAAATCTAGTCTCACCTAACACCCACATAATCACTCTCACCTTGAGTCCCATGTGTTACATGTAGGTCTCATTAAATCTAGTCTCACCTAACACCCACATAATCACTCTCACCTTGAATCCCATGTTTTACATGTAGGTCTCATTAAATCTAGTCTCACCTAACACCCACATAATCACTCTCACCTTGGATCCCATGTTTTACATGTAGGTCTCATTAAATCTAGTCTTACCTAACACCCACATAATCACTCTCACCTTGGATCCCATGTGATTAAGGGTGTATTTGCTTTAAGGATGGACCCTATCAAGGGTGCTTGAAACTTTCATAAAAGCAGAAGTCATTTTACCTTTAGTACGAACTCCCACTGGAACAGCAATATAGTTTCCAAGGTTAACTGGAGGACCACTGAGGCCTGTAAGTTGCATCCCAGCTGTAACAGAAATGACATTCCTGACCAGTGTGTTTGAAAAAAAAATTTGATTGATAATTACAAGATGATATAATATTTCCCTAAATATTCTTTTATTATGCATTTAACCAAGAAATGATTATGTAAGTACATGTATACACTGATGGACATAAGCTCGCATTCAAAATCTGACAAATAGTTCAGTGGTGGAGGACACCCCATTTATCTGGGTGAACCACTGGCTGGTGGCAGGCGACTTCCAGGGAATTTGAAACACAAAATTACCCTCACTGAAATTCCTGTTTTCAACAGCAGATCATATCTTTGGTCTCCGGATGGCGGCACGTGTGGGTGGAAATATACAAAACTCAATTGACTTGTCATGCTTGCGGACTGCCAACAATCAATTATGTGAACCAAACACAATGTCCAAGTGCTAGAGTTTGGCTTTGTCTTTCTGAAGACGTGAAACAAAATGTTGAACTCAAAGTATAAATTTCATCAAACTATATTTAACTGAAGTCTCCTTCATTACATAACAATCATATTATTCCATTAGAAGTGATCACATGTGATTGCTGAAATTTCCTGAATTATCAGAATTGGCTTCATGTTAAAAAACTAATATACAACCTTTTCTAAATGACACATATTGACAGTGAAACAAGAAAAAATACTAAATTGTCCAACAAAATGAGTGAGTGAGTGAATATGATTTAATGTCGCTTTCAACTATATTTCAGTCATATCACGACATTGGGTCCTATTCCTTTTCACAACCGGGGAACCACACGGGTGGGGTCCTAAATTTCCTTTTCACATCCGGGCCAACAAAATGGAAGAGGAACAGACTGCATCTTCCGTGAAGCCAAATATGGTGAGACTAGACTTAATGAGACCTACATGTAAAACATGGGATCCAAGGTGAGAGTGATTATGTGGGTGTTAGGTCTCATAAAATCTAGTCTCACCTATCACCCACATAATCACTTTCAACTTGGATCCCCTGTTTTACATGTAGGTCTCATTAAATCTAGTCTCACCTAACACCCACATAATCACTCTCACCTTGAGTCCCATCTAGTCTCACCTAACACCCACATAATCACTCTCACCTTGAGTCCCATGTTTTATATATATGTCCCATTAAATCTAGTCTCACCTAACACCCGCATAATCACTCTCACCTTGAGTCCCATGTTTTACATGTAGGTCTCATTAAATCTAGTCTCACCTAACACCCACATAATCACTCTCACCTTGAGTCCCATGTGTTACATGTAGGTCTCATTAAATTTAATCTCACCTAGCACCCGCATAATCACTCTCACCATGTGTTCCATGTAGGTTCCATTAAATCTAGTCTCATTAAATTTAATCTCACCTAGCTTGACCCGCATAATCACTCTCACCATGTGTTCCATGTAGGTTCCATTAAATCTAGTCTCACCTAACACCCACATAATCACTCTCACCTTGAGTCCCATGTATATGTCCCATTAAATCTAGTCTCACCTAACACCCGCATAATCACTCTCACCTTGAGTCCCATGTTTTACATGTAGGTCTCATTAAATCTAGTCTCACCTAACACCCACATAATCACTCTCACCTTGAGTCCCATGTTTTATATATATGTCCCATTAAATCTAGTCTCACCTAACACCCACATAATCACTCTCACCTTGAGTCCCATGTTTTACATGTAGGTCTCATTAAATCTAGTCTCACCTAACACCCACATAATCACTCTCACCTTGAGTCCCATGTTTTACATGTAGGTCTCATTAAATCTAGTCTCACCTAACACCCACATAATCACTATCACCTTGGATCCCATGTGTTACATGTAGGTCTCATTAAATTTAATCTCACCTAGCACCCGCATAATCACTCTCACCTTGGATCCCATGTGTTCCATGTAGGTTCCATTAAATCTAGTCTCACCTAACACCCACATAATCACTCTCACCTTGAGTCTCATGTGTTACATGAAGGTCCCATTAAACCTAGTCTCACCTAACACTCACATAATCACTGACCTGTATCCCACATCTGTTCTCACAATGTGCATCCACAAACTAAACTTTATACCTTCATCTTACAAGAATGTATGTTTTAGGCACTGCTGAATTCACATATTATTAGTGAAATGACTGAAGATAAGCAATACAGAGTACAAAAATAGCCCATTGGGCTTCAATACCCCTCGGCTATCAGTTATTGTCTACACCCAGCAATCATGCAATGTATAATATCATCAGTGTATTTTTAGAACTAGATTAACAAAAAATCTGATCTAGTAGGGTTGACTGTAGTTCAGGTTTTACCAAGGCCTGAGGTTCTAGTAGAGCATGACCGAATTCTTAGCTCAAAATATACTCTTCTAAAAAGCTTATAATCAAATCAAGTACTTTTATCTTGGAAATGTAGATCAAGGTCAGTCATCTTCAAAAAATTTCAAGTCAATTCTAACTTGATTGCATCGGGAACATGGATTCGGAGATCTTAGACTTAACATATAGAATTTGACCTTTTAAAAATAGGTCAAGGTCAGTGATATTCTTCAATAGACTCCAGGTCCAGCCATAAGTGGTATAAATTTGGGCAATGTAGATATAATCTTTCATGAAATATTGTACTGAATAGAATCTGATCTGGATAAAATAGGTCAAGGTCAGTCATCTTCAGCACACCTTTGGAGCATCACCAGATGTACACATATTATTAATTTGGAAAGCCTAGCTATATTCTTCATGTTATATCGTAATAAACAGTATATGACCTTGAAAAAATAGGTCAAAGTCAGTCAACTGGGATAGGCTTCTTTCTAGTCAATCACCAGTTGCATAAGCAATATGAATTTGGGAGTCCCCAGCAAATACTAAAATTTGACCTTGATAAAATAGGTCAAGGTCAGTCATCTTCAGTACATGTCTGGACCTTTGCCAGATGTATACATATAGTATTAATTTGGAAAGCCTAGATATATTTCTTCATGACAGACCATAATAAACCCTTGAAAAAATAGGTCAAGGTGAGTCAACTGGGATAGGCTTCTAGTCAATCACCAGTTGCATAAGTAATATGAATTTGGAGACCCCAGTTTCCATCCTTAATGAAATAAAGCAAATATTAAATTTGACCTGGATAAATACGCCAAGGTCAGTCATCTTCAGTACACCTCTGGACCTTCGCCAGATGTATACATAATATTAATTTGGGAAGCCCAGATATATTTCTTTATGTTAGACCATAATAAACAGTATATGACCTTGAAAAAATAGGTCAAGGTCAGTCAACTTGGATGGACTTCTAGTCACTCACCAGTTACATAAGTAATATGAATTTGGAGGCCATAGCTTCAATCCTTCAAAAAACATGGCAAATACTATAATTTGACCTTGATAAAATAGGTCAAGGTCAGTCATCTTCAGTACACCTCTGGACCTTTGCCAGATGTATGCATAGCATTAATTTGGAAAGTCTAGCTTTATTTCTTCATGTTATATCATAATAAACAGTAAATGACCTATAAAAATAGGTCAAGGTCAGTCAACTGGAATAAGCTTCTAGTCAATCACGAGTTGCATATATAATATGAATTTGGAGACCCTAGCTTTAATTCTTCCAAAAATATAGCAAATACTAGAATTTGACCTTGATAAAATAGGTCAAGGTCAGTCATTTTTAATAGGCTTCTGACCCTTCACCCAATACATATGTGGTATGAATTCACAATGCCTGGCTATAATTCTTCTTGAGATATCGTGTTCACAAGAAAGATGGACAGACAGACAGACAGACGGACAGACGACGCTGACGACGACAATACCCTTCGGGCAAGGGGTAATAAAACTGTTAAACATGTTCACAACTTGGGTTACCTTGTCCAGAATCTTGGTCCCCATATGAAACATTTGGTGTGTTGTTTTCCTGCCATTCCAGACCATCCTGATCAACAGCCTGGTCACCATTTGAGAAACAGTCTGCGTTTTCTTCAATCAAAGCCACAGGACTCCCTCCAGTATCCTGGTCTCCATGTGAAACACTCCCCATTTTTCCTCCCAACCTGGTCACAGGACCTTGTTCAATACATGTATCCCAGTCTCCTAGCAAAACATTCTCTCTGTCTTCTTCTGTCTGGCCCACAGGATCTTGTTCAAAATCTTGGTCTCCAACGAAAATGTTCCCAGAGTTTTCTTCTACCTTCACTTCTGTGATTAAACAGTCACCATAACCAAGAAGTTAGAAAATAGCATATAACATTTCTCCTTTTGGAAACAATCATTGCATACCAGTGGAGTGTCAGATTTCAGAAATGTGATGCTCTGCTATCCTAAAACCCCTCTGTCAAACCCCAGAAAAAAGAGAGACAAACCATTGTATTATGCATGGATTTTCAGTGATGAGATGTGGAAAATATACATCTTATCAGAAAAGGGGAATAAATATGTAAAATGAGAAGTGAGGCAATGACATTTTTGGTAGGCTTCTGGTTAATGCTAGAAAATTATAATGGGTAATTAGCCATTGATCAGAGTTGATGCCACAGACAAATTTTTCAAAGTGTGCAGTAATTACAGACTATATCTAAAGAAGAGAGGTAACTCGGTAAACTTTATGGCAACACGATTAAATACTCAACAGAACTGCAGAGTAGCAGTGGGTAAACCACCCTGCATGATTTGTATCAAGCAGCAATGACAAGAAAAACAAGTGTTAGTTGAGTGTTAATAATGAACACAAGTTGTGTAATACAGCGAACTTCTGTTAATCATGTTATGCACAAGCTGAAGGCAAAAGACACATGAAAGATATCAACATGAATGATAAAATTAACTGGATCCGTTAATGGCATCATCCGGGGGTCAATTATGGGAGGCGGTCGAGCATCTTACATGGATAGTACTTTTGTAACATGATGCCAACTACTACTGAGCTCCACATTATTGACATTACGTGAATATTCATGAATAGGTTAACATTGCACACTCTACATGTAACTCCAAATCTGTAGTGGTAGCTACTCTAGGCCCCAACCCACTGCTACAGATCCATCCACTAAGGATTCAGTTCAAGTTTTGATCATCTAGGGTCACTACAAGCGGTGGAATGAGTTTTGCATCATTCACTCATTCACCTCCAAAACCACGAATAAAGTTTGGTCTCATTTATTGCCTATAGAAGACCTGCTACCTTTCAGTTCATGAATCCCGGTAGATATCAATAAATTTCAGTCAGCGGTTTAATGGTAATAGTCTACGTGCCATGTTGTTTGTATTTGTCTAGAATTGGTAATGCGCATGCTTGAACATAACATGAAAAAAACATGGTTTCAAAGCAAAACACAGCACTCTTTTTAATAGCTTTTCACCACCTCAGTTTGAGTTGTCAAATTCGTGTAGTCGTACACGCCAGCACATGGCTGTTCTGTATAAATGAATGGGAGACTTTGGTGTCGTCTTAAATGGATGGTAATTTTGCAGCGTGAAGCCAGCTGCTACTACGTGTCCTCCACGACATTGGAAACTCGTGAATATTCAAGAGTAGGTTAAAATTTTAAAATTCAAAATGAAGCAACACTATGACACATGGAAACACTGCATGTCACCGTCTGTTGTTCTGAATGCTTTACGTCATCCAATTCGGACTTTCCAAAACTGGTTGATTTTGATTGGAGGAGTGCAACATGTGTGTAGGGATCAGAACGAATGCTATTTTGAGAGCCCCAGACAGAGTGATAATATATGCCAAGTACAATCGGTACTGTGGTTCCAAAGGAGAAGATATTCAAAGGTTTCTGTGTCAATGCAAGATGGCTGCCAAACCACTCCACCAATAAAAATGTCATTGCTAAACGGATCATCCGGGGGTCAGTAGTGGGAGACATTTTTTTTTTCGTGCTGTCTTACATGTATAGTACTTTTGTACTTTCCAGATCCGCATGTCACTCCATCGCTCTGAATGTTTTCGTGATAGCCACAGCTACAGATCTATCCACTAAGATTTCACTACATGTTTAGATCGTTTTGCTGTGCCGCTGTGAGCAGTAGAACGATTTTGCATTATTCACCTATTTATATTCTAAACCAAGAACGAAGTTTGGTCCCATTTCATAAACAGCCCTCTTTTGAACAGCTTTCCACCCAACAGTTCTTCAAGTTGTCAAATTTGTGTCATCGTATACGCCAGCACATGACTGTACTGTATAAATGAAGGGATACTTTGGTGTCATCTTTCGTGGAATGTACCGGTACCTTTGTAGCAGGAAGCCAGCTACTACATGTGCTCCACGTTATGCATGAGTAATCTAAAATTTCAAAACCACGAACACGGTTTGAAATATAATCGAGACATACAAGTTCTGTGGAAACAATCTTAAGCTCCAAAATTGTTCGATTCATACAATACAATAAGACGCCATGCACAACGATACAAAGTGCTGTTAACCTACAATTGAATAACACAAACTTGGGTAATAGAGGAGACGACACGCTCAGAGAAGCTTGCATAATTCACGCGGGCTTAAACACTCTACATCCATCCAGACACAGCCCTCATTTTAATAGCTTTTCAACTCCCAATACTTCGAGTTGTCAAATTCGTGTCATGGACTGTCATGCACATGAATGTATGATACAAATGAATGGGAGACTTTGGTGTCATCTCACATGAATGGTACTTTTGAAGCATGGAAACATGAATATTCATGTGTAGGTTAAAATTTCAAATTCAAATTGCAGCAAAACTATGACACATAGAAACACAATTTAATCACAATCCATCGCTCTGAATGCCTTTCGTCATCCAAATTATACTTTCCGAAAGTGGACGAATTTGATTGGTCGATTACGGTCACGTGTGTGGGGGGATCAGAATGAAAAATGCTAATTTGAGAGCCCCAGATACAGTGATAATACAAGTTTCAAGACAGTGTTGTGGTCCCAGAGGAGGAGATCTTCAAAGGTGTCTGTGTCAATCCAAGATAGTCGCCAAACCAAATGACCAATCATAATTTGATTGTTACATGCCGTATTCGGCATGGTCCTCTATCCCTTGTCCAAGTCTGAGCTAGATCTGACAAGTCACAAACGGTTCTTGTGATATCGTCCGGACAAAAATCCGTGGAATAAGAATAAGAAATTCGGACCTGACCCCATAACAAGAATAATTTGTATGATTTCAAAAGGGGGCCTTCGGTCCAAGGCATCCTAATTAAATAATAAACAGGCAACTGTTTCATACCCTGTCTTCCAAAAGGAAAAGGTTGCTGCAATGAGGGGTAAAAAACAGTTTAGTGAGTAAATGTGAAGTGTGCTGTTTAACTTTTCCAACAAAAGTACACAAAACTCAATCATACATTGTGTATCACTATCATAGCTATCAGGGCCTGATCCAGGCCAATTTTGAACCAGTTATAATGAGTTTGGGTGCCAGGAGTTTGGGTGGGTGCCCAAATAAAAAAAAATAAAATTAAATAACAAAAAGAAAAGAAAGAAAAAATTCAATGATAACTCTCACTATTCTTTCATGTTAGCTGGGCTAGGCAGGTGTGATCTTCAAGAATCTTGAAAAAATACCACTCTTTGGTGATAAGTGAGCATTGGTTATTTCCCTTCTTTCCCTCTGGGGGTCTTTTTACCCTTCAAACCTCTAAATGGCTCTGCGGTTGAGGTGCTACGCCAGACCCCCATCTCTAGAGAATTGTACAAGGGTGCCCAAACTCAAAGGCTGAATCAGGCCCCGACTATAATAGCCCTGTTAAAAGCCCAGCTGCTTTACAGCACTTGAAACTGCTCTATACTAAAAAAAAAGAGTAATCCCCAAAGTAAACAACTAGAGGCCATTTGCTTGACTAAAATATGTAGGCATCTAACTTGGCAAATTTTAGAGCTATTCCAAGGCCACTCTGGCCTAAAATGAAGAAAAATTTGTACCCTGTGTTACTTTTAATAAGCCATGATATGAAAAATATAACAAGCGTTCTGAGAACCCCAACATCTCGCCTTGCGGGGTCATCCACCAAAGGTGCAGCAGTATTGAAAGCATACATGTAGAGCAAACAATAAGGTCTGGAATAAGTGATGTGGTACAGACAATAATGTCTGGAATAGATTATCTGGTACAGACAATAACATCAGTCCCATGTGGGATTACTGGCAAAAGTTAATCCCATGTAGGATGGATAGGTCAGTGCGGTCGGATTACTGGTACATAGGGCATTCCAGTGCGAGATTACTGCTGGGTGGACCAGTCCCATGTTATTACTGATGGATAGTCCTCTGTGGGATTACTGCTGGATAGTCCAGTCCCAAGTGGGATTACTACCATCACCATCATGGTATGGATGGTAGTGATGGTATGGATGGTATTGATGGTATGGATGGTAGTGATGGTAGGAATGGTAGTGATGGTATAGATGGTAGTGATGGTATGGATGGTAGGAATGGTAGTGATGGTATGGATGGTAGTGATGGTATGGATGGTAGTGATGGTAGGAATGGTAGTTATGGTATGGATGGTACAGTGAGCGCAAGAACTAACCCACCTTCCAGACGCGACCTGGTCGCGACCTGGACGCGTCCACTCTGCGCCCGCCTCGCGGCCG
Source organism: Hanleya hanleyi (assembly GCA_036873755.1). Classification (NCBI taxonomy): domain Eukaryota; kingdom Metazoa; phylum Mollusca; class Polyplacophora; order Lepidopleurida; family Hanleyidae; genus Hanleya; species Hanleya hanleyi. The sequence continues at coordinate 16,245 of JAVTVY010012064.1, read as the reverse complement.
CCGTGCGACCACGGCTTCGGACGCGTCCAGCAAAAATCAGCTTTGGACGCGCACGGTCGCGTCTGGTCGCGACCGGGCGAGTCCGGGCGAGTCTGTATATGGTGTTCACATCGATTCTGAACGATACTTCTTCCTGATCGAAATGACTTACTTCATTTGACGAAAAATGCAAAACCACAACAACTGTTTCACCAAATCCTTTCTTTAAAGTTATATTATAAAATTCATGCGGGAGTCCTCCATCCACTAAACTTTTCTAATTTAATCACTTACGTCATTTGTATTATCGTTTTGCATTGTGGTTGTTGTTGTAAATCTTAGGAATGTCACTCGTGAAACAGCATTCTTGGACATTATTTGGTCGTACCGAACTGATACTCAACGGTATCTTCCAAATATATAACTCTGAAATTATTCTTGTAATAAACAATGCAAACAGAAATTCCGGAAACATCTTCCTCGATTTGCTTTGTCGAGAATCATATACCGAAAGATTTTGGCAAAAATAAACTGAGAAGGGTGCAGAAAACGAGGGATGAATGTCGTTACTTGGGTATAACTTCCATATTTACGTTAATAAATATATACCCATGTAGTATATGATGTGGGTAATTATTTTGTTAATGTCATCTTCACGCTCCGCTCACTGACGAGGTGTTCATTGCAAATTAATAATTCTCTCGAATCTGCCGCGAATTAAAAAAGAATAATAATAATTTGTGTATTTACAATGGAACATTTTCCCAATCAATTTTAGCCTTTCACAGGTCATCTATTACACCTATTCGTTAATATAGTCACAATCAGAAGCAAATTACTCTGGAGGCGTTTTGAGAGACAATTCCATGGAAAATGTGGTGTACGGAAAAATTATAGAATTCATGATATCCTCTACGGAGCCGACAGCCAGTAAACCGGTGGAGCTGTCGCTCCGTCAGCCAACAGAGCTGTGGCTCCGCCAGTTTTTTCCATTTAGTCTACGGCATTTTGTCTGTAATCGTATCGTTACTTGGGTACAACTTCCATATTTACGTCAATGAAATACATATTCTTGTTTAGTATATGATGTATTTTGTTAATTTTATTACGCTTCGCTCTCTGACAATGTGTCCATCGCAAATTAACATATCTCTCGAATCTTAGGATGATGGGTGTCCCGTTCTCACTCAGTTTCCATCGTGAAAGTTGTAGGGTTATTTTGTTCTCACTCATTTTCCATCATGGGAGTTATTTGTTTGTATCCATTTTAATTTCACCCAATTACATTATGGGACATGCATGTTCATAAAACCACTTATGATAGGACATGTAGAAAGTCACTCGACATCCTTCCTTGAGCTTCCTTCTTCCGACGGAGAAAACAGGGAGGCATGGTAAATGAAAAAAATAAGTGTTTGTTTTCACCAATCAAGTGTTCCATCTGTTTGTCAGGATGCACGTATATTCGTAACTTTGGGAGTTCGTTCCTTTGTGATAAAATTGAACTATAATATGTATGAAGACTATACATTCTTTTTTTGTCCAGTCTGTCTGTTTTTCAGATATGGCGTGCATGAGATGAAGAAACGGCATCTGAAGCCATCGATATTTTGCCCTCATCTCCGGTATTTAACCATCATTTTATTGCATTTTGATCTTTTCGCCATACCAGTATACTTTTAATTGTTCATTATATGCATGTGCATTAAATTTAACTTTTTGTTTTCAATCTTTTCATTGTTTTTCTCCAACTCGGATGCAACCACAATATATGCATTAACTGAGTACATTACAATGTATTTTCTTGTTCAGCCCGACTGTTTTGCAGATCTGTCGTGAATGAGATGAAGGAACCATATCTGAAGTCCGTGATATTTTGCGCCCATCTCCGGTATTTATCCATCAATTTATTGCATTCTGATCTTTTCCCAATACCAATATACTTTTAATTGTTTATTACATACATGTGCTTAAATTGAACTTTTCAACCTTTTCATTCTTTTTCCCCCAACTCGTATGGAACCACAGTATATCCATTATGACTTCTATGTCTCCTGCGAATTTAAAAAAAAAAAAATTGTGTACACTCACTGAAAACATCACTTTTCCCGATCAAGTTTAGCCTTCCATGTGTCACCAATACTTCAAATATTCGTTAATAGTCATAATCAGAAGCAAATTACCAAGGAGGCGTTTTGGCAGACAACTGCAAGAAAATGTGGCGAAGGCAGACTTCACAGTTATATAGAATCCACGATATCGTCTATGGAGCCGACAGCCTGGACGTCAATGGAGCGGCGACTCCGTCATTCAACTAAGCTGTAGCTCCGCCAACCTGTTCCCTTCCTTCGTCTACTGCATTTTGTCCGTAATCATCAATGGTATTAATTAAATGTGATTTAACTGTTGTATTCTCTTCAGCCAAACGTCTCTCAATTGTTTTCTCTTTATTTCTAACAGGTACAATGATGGCAGGGTGGAGTGACCGTGAAATATCTGTTCAAAATTTCGGCCATGGTATTGATGCGTTCTGGACTTCATATATCATCAGATGATCTCTGAATATGTTCTCTTAACTGAGAAGGTCTATAATTCCTTCCATTGAGAATTAGTTACCCTGATACTATCTTCGTGGCTTGGCTGGTATATTTTACAGGGCACTGTACAGCTACGATATACAGCATATATGAATACGGTTCGCAACGTGGGTACAATATATTTAATATTTATATGCAAGCGTCTAGTCCGTCATTCAATATTCAGCTGTGGTAAACCATTGAAGAATTTCCGCGTCCATGATCCAAATTCATATATAGTTGCATTATCATCAAATTAAAGGAATAAATAATAGTACACATAAAACTAGCGGTCAACAGTTCTCAATGATGCCGACAAGACATCATGATGTTCCAAAAATATCAAATCCGTATGGCTGATCAGTATATTCTCAATTCATATGGATTACCTGTTTCAATATCGGCAAATCTCGCAGTTGAGTATAGGGACACTTTGGAACACAGATATTGTTCAAATGTTGAGTATTTCATCATAAGGGATTAATTAGCCAAATGTGGGCGCTTTTAGGCAGATGGGCCTGCTTATGCACGAGAACTGCATGGTTTACGTGCGAATTTTTGTTACCTGCGCAAAATCTGAATTTGGAAATATAAATCCTGGCGTTGGTTACTCCGCTTCAACCGAGAAATAAGTTTATGAAATACACAGTATCAGTTTACATTCAGATGTGGCTTTTAATAAAACGTCAAATTTATGTGGAAGACATAAGTTCACAACACGAAAGGAAAAAGGGTTACGAGACACATCCGGGATGAAGATCAGAATGTTTTTTGTTAAATTAGTTTTGACCCCAAATCTTCAGATGACTTATAGCTCATATTTTGTTAGAAATATAGCAACTAGTGAAAGAGACCAGTCGTGGTGTTTGTAGACAACAAGGTACGTCGTGTATTATCATGTGAATCGGATCCACAATTTTTCTATAAATACAAATCAATGCAGAAATATACATGCCTTTAACATTGAAGATATATGATGTCGAGATAAGGCATTACGGTTCCAGAGTACGATTTGTTAAACTATAACTCTTTCAGAACTACGAAATAACTGTTTTATCTCCTCCTACATCTTAGTAATATTACTGATGCTCGAGTAACAACAGAATGAAGTGAAAAAATAAATATTTGTATGGCTGACAATCAAGATCCACGACACGATGTTATACACTCTCGTGGAATCAGACTATATATTTCCTCGAGTCACGATGTACCGTGAACGCTTGCAGACAATACCAATCGTAGTATGGGAATTGTCTTATTGGTAACTCTGGACATCAAATTTATCTCTGTATCTCTCTCCCTCCTCCCCCCCCCTTCTCATAATATACTACAATAGTCTAGTCCGGCATTCAATGTTCGGCCGTCGTTCATTAAAGAATTTTTGAGTTCATAATCCAAAGATCTAATTCATATAACAGCATTAGCACCATATTCAAAGAGCTTTTTGAAATCCTTCAGAAAACTGGTGATATGTCCGATATCTGGGATGAGGTTCTATATTCAATGACCAGCTGCTTTTGTTTTCCCCTTGGTACAACTGGATGAGCATAATGATTGACGATTGCCCCACTGACGATATATCTTATCGATGAAAGAGCAGACGCATTTTTTATTGTTTTAAAATTATATTTCTCATTTGACTGTCGAGTTTTTGGGGTCAGGGTCGTGGGGTTTGAGTACTGGCCGACGGGTGTGATGATGGAGCCAAGGCTCCGTGGGCTGACGGAGGTCAATCTCCATAGATTTACGAAGTCGGGTCTCCGTGGACTGATGTAATTCAGATTGTTGTTGACTCGCTCCCAATATCCATTGCTGTCTTCGTATGGTACCGTGCCCGATATGACAGAAAGAATCGTCTCGTCACCTGTTCCTGCATGACCACCCACGATGATTTATGTATTACTTACCTTAATTCGTTGGCAGTAGTTGGACGAATGCATGCTGTTAGTCAAAGAATTCAGAAAAAACGTGTGAAAACATTAGTGAACACAGAGATTTCGCTATGCCATGCACTAACATAATTTCGGAAATACTAAAACTGTAAATTGTAGTTTACATGCCGAGAGAACGTGAATTTCAAAGATTTCAACTAAAAAAGATTCCAACAACAGAAGTCAATTCAACTAACTAACAGGACAAAGACAACATTAAAAAAAGAATTTTTCGGGAGTATCTGAAATAAGAAAATAACATGAAATTAGTTCAACATTATTCCTATAAATATTTACATTTAATACTAAATATTTGTGTAATGTGTAATTGATAATAAACTTGAAGGATGTAAGATAATTTTACCGATAGCACAGAAAAATGTGTAAGGTTATTATAAATTCTGATAAAAAAAAATATTATTCAACAATTTTAAATAACTTTTTCTTTCCTCATATCGCCCAAACTTATAAACATTTTTACAGTCGCCTTCATAACAGATCATGTTGTGGAACGCAAATAGAATACAGACCTAGGGTGAATGGAAGAAATTCTTGCATAAAGCCTTCACGTTTTGCACGAGAAAACCGGAATGTAAAATTGAAAACCGAAGATTTCCCTGCTGTTCTTGTTGCTTTGACAGCACACGGACCTCGGAGGAAGCAATTTGTTCGTGAAGACACCGTGAAAGATTTCATTCGAATTTAGAGCATATAAAATTGTTTTTAGATCTAATATAAAGTTGATTGTGATAGGAAGAAGAAAACATTTATCTCTGTGAATCGGAGGATAATGAAGATCGATCTTTGTTATTTTCTTGAAGTCGGAAATCCTTCCGTGTAATGATAAGTGATACCACATAAAGTAACTTATAGCGTTATGCATTTATGCAGGCAAATAAAATGCGGACAATGGCAGATAAATTTTATAAATATCGTACAAAACACATTAATTAGACTCCAGATTCTAGGTAATCAATTTGACCAGAATGAGTAATATAAATGAAAATGCTCAGTGACATTTGAATTCCTTTGTATAACAATGAATTCAATTGCGTCTAGACGCGTCCGGACGTGTCCAGACGCACCTGGTTGCGGCCGGGCTCTGCTCTGGGACCGCGACCGGGCGAAGCCGATCCTCGAGGCGGACGCGGGGCGGGCGCAGAGCGGACGCACGCTGGTCGCGACCAGGTCGCGTCTTCTCAACCCTTAGTTCTTGCGCGTAGTGTACCTACCGCTTACGAGGCCGACGCTCTAACCATTAGACCACCGCAGTGATGGTATGGATGGTAGTGATGGTAGGAATGGTAGTGATGGTAGGAATGGTGGTGGATGGATGGTAGTGATGGTATGGATGGTAGTGATGGTATGGATGGTAGTGATGGTATGGATGGTAGTGATGGTATGGATGGTGATGGTATGGATGGTAGTATGGTATGGATGGTAGTGATGGTATGGATGGTAGGATGGCATAGATGGTAGTGATGGTATGGATGGTAGTGATGGTATGGATGGTAGTGATGGTATGGATGGTAGTGATGGTAGGAATGGTAGCAATGGTAGTGATGGTATGGATGGTAGTGATGGTATGGATGGTAGTGATGGTATGGATGGTAGTGATGGTAGGAATGGTAGTTATGGTATGGATGGTAGTGATGGTATGGATGGTAGTGATGGTATGGATGGTAGTGATGGTAGGAATGGTATGGATGGTAGTGATGGTATGGATGGTAGTGATGGTAGGAATGGTATGGATGGTAGTGATGGTAGGAATGGTATGGATGGTATGGATGGTAGTGATGGTATGGATGGTAGTGATGGTATGGATGGTAGTGATGGTAGGAATGGTATGGATGGTAGTGATGGTATGGATGGTAGGAATGGTAGTGATGGTATGGATGGTAGTGATGGTATGGATGGTAGTGATGGTAGGAATGGTATGGATGGTATGGATGGTAGTGATGGTATGGATGGTAAGAATGGTATGAATGGTAGCGATGGTATGGATGGTAGTGATGGTATGGATGGTATGGATAGTAGTGATGGTATGGATGGTAGTGATGGTATGGATGGTAGGAATGGTATGAATGGTAGTGATGGTATGGATGGTAGTGATGGTATGGATGGTATGGATAGTAGTGATGGTATGGATGGTAGTGTTGGTATGGATGGTAGTGATGGTATGGATGGTAGTGATGGTATGGATGGTAGTGATGGTATGGATGGTAGTGATGGTATGGATGGTAGTGATGGTAGGAATGGTAGTGATGGTATGGATGGTAGGAATGGTAATGATGGTATGGATGGTAGTGATGGTATGGATAGTAGTGATGGTATGGATGGTAGTGATGGTATGGATGGTAGGAATGGTGTGGATGGTAGTGATGGTATGGATGGTAGTGATGGTATGGATGGTAGTGATGGTATGGATGGTAGTGATGGTATGGATGGTAGTGATGGTAGGAATGGTAGCGATGGTATGGATGGTAGCGATGGTACGGATGGTAGTGATGGTATGGTACCAGGAATGGTAGTGATGGTATGGATGGTAGTGATGGTATGGATGGTATCACAGGTACATCTTTTAATCATAAGAAACATGTGTACCAAGTTTCATAATCATTCAATGACAGCTGACAACTGCAGCAAACTGTGGTGTACAGATGTACATGTGCACTTCGGCTAAACGCAAAACTCAATCAGTTGCCATAATTTGGAGAAAAATTAATATTTCATCTCAAAAATAGCACAAATAAATCCTCCAATCATAAGAAACATTTGTACCAAGTTTCGTAATCATCCAATGAGAGCTGACAACTGCAGCAAACTTATCATGTACATGTATATGTATACATGTAGAGGCCTACATATACAATTTACCTAAACAGAAAACTCTTCATTTGCCATAATTTGGAGAAAAATTTATATTTCTTGTCAAAAATAGCACAGGTACATCCTCTAATCATAAGAAACATGTGTACCAAGTTTCATAATCATCCAATGACAGCTGACAACTGGAGCAAAGTTACCATGTAGATGTATATGTATACATGTAGAGGCCTGTATGTACAATTTACCTAAACAGAAAACTCTTCATTTGCCATAATTTTGAGAAAAAATAATATTTCTTCTCAAAAATAGCACAGGTACATCCTCTTATCATAAGAAACATGTGTACCAAGTTTCATAATCATCCAATGACAGCTGACAACTGGAGCAAACTTACCATGGACATGTATATGTACAATTTACCTAAACAGAAAACTCTTCATTTACCATAATTTGGAGAAAAATTAATATTTCTGGTCAAAAATAGCACAGGTACATCCTCTAATCATAAGAAACATGTTTACCAAGTTTCATAATCATCCAATGACAGCTGACAACTGGAGCAAAGTTACCATGTAGATGTATATGTATACATGTAGAGGCCTACATGTACAATTTACCTAAACAGAAAACTCTTCATTTGCAATAATTTTGAGAAAAATTAATATTTCTTCTCAAAAATAGCACAGGTACATCCTCTTATCATAAGAAACATGTATACCAAGTTTCATAATCATCCAATGACAGCTGACAACTGCAAGAAACTTTCCAAGTACGGATGTACATGTGCACTTCAGCTAAACGCAAAACTCATTCATAGGGATTTTAACATTAGAGTACCCCAGGGGTAGTACCCCCAGGTGGCATACCCACCCCCCATATTTTTTATATTTTTTTTTATATTTTTTCTAATTATTCTAGATTTTTTTTTAACTTGCTAAACCAAAAACCCATTCATTTCCAGGCAGGGGACACCGACACCGACACCGACACCGACGACGACATCCTCTTTCCCCCTCTCACAATATCTCCCCTTTACTTCGTAAGGCGAGATAAAAACGAACTTGCAGCAGCAGTGAAAAATACCCATCGAGTTAAGAGTGGATTAACAGATTTTTTCTAAATCATCCGTTAGTCAACATGTGCACAATCCTTCAAAAGCAGGAAATTAACATGAGGGTGAGACTCGCAAAACCCCTCGGCTTCCCCCGAGTAACTAAGAAATATGCTGTCAGTGCAATATATTATGGTTACAGGGCCTGATCTAGATTTTAGTTTGGGCACCTATAGATCAGAGTGTGATAAGTTATAATGAAATAGGCCATGATGTGGGACTGTCGAAGCCTATGGAAGCTGTGGGAGTACTAAATGGTCTAAATACAGCCGATATCTAATTCATATTTGGCGAAAGTACTTGCATTAGTATTGGTTTCAGCCTGTTCAGAGAGGGGATTTGTTTATTGTTTTATTTGGGGGGGTCATAATGAGCTCGAAAACAGCCTGGGTCAGGCCTGGGCTACATGTACTAATCATTCAGGATTGTACTTTTTACAGCATATCATTATTCTGCAGATTTAACAGCTACAGTAACATTCAAGCAAATATCGCAAAAGGGGCATAATTTTTCAAGGAGATAAATAATTTGGTAGCCGTACCGAACACAATTTCGTAGATGTACCGAACACGGGCCTGCAGATATGACTTGTACACTCAACTTATATATCACAAAATCAGAGATAATTAGACCCGAAATGAAACTCTTAACCCCTAATGTACAGCAAGTCAAGGGGCTGGCCCTGAAACATGCCCGGTAAATAATAAGCTACAAATAACTGGTTTGGCACCCCTTTCCCCACAACTGGTGGGACATCCCACCTCTTAGAAATGAACAGGATATCACAGTTTTTTTCTCAGACATGCAGTGATTATAAGATTTCCTCACCTCTAGGTGTAACTTCCTTTTCTTGTAGGAGAGGATAACTGGTATTCACATGAGGTCCACAAGCCAATCTAATCCATTATCCTGTTATCAATTCACACAATGGGTAGGGTCCAGTATTTGCCTGTTCCTATAAATCATTGAAATACAAACAAAATTATTTATATTAGATAAAACTCAATCAGGGCAGTATACATTCTGTAGCAAATTATTGTTACCTGAAAAGAGAGGCAGAAATGCATTTTAGTATCAAACATAATACTGTTAAATGTGACAGTTTTATAGTCTAAAATACCGGTTCCAGAACAGAATTTCATATTTTAAACTATGCTCTCAGCCTATTTCACTTGTAAACAGAAAATTCATTCCGTTGCAAATAAAAATCAATCTTCCTTTCCATTGAGAGCAAACTAATGGAGGTAAATGTAGGTGAGGTGTTCAGCCAACGACATACAAACTACCATACATGTATTTCTAATTTGATGATCATACTTCTAGTCAGCTATGCATTAAACAGACTAAAAAACAAACAAACATTATCAATGACTAGTGATTAATCAATCCAGATACAGTCATTGAAGGGATATTTAGCCTACTCTACCTTGGAGTCACTGTTCAAATCTTTGTACTCTTCTGATGGCGGAATGTCCATCCATGACATGCTCTGGTTCCATGACAACATCACCCTTGAAATTATCATTTCAGTCATATGCTTCAAACCTGATAAAAAAAAAGATGTATTCAATAGGAGTTTTGCACCTTCCACCCTCGGCCCCCCCCCCATACATTTTTTTTTTCAATAATAATAATAAAAACAGTCCTGGCCTGCAATAGTTTCATATACAGAACTTTTTCTCTGTTGTTTCTATATAAACATATATTCTGAGCAGACAGATCACCGTATCAAATTTAAACCTGGCGGTCAGTAAAATTAAATTAATATCGTGTTGGTTCGAAAACAGGTGATTTCACCCCTGTACCTAAACGACCAGCTGTCTGAATATCCATCCCGTTTTAGGGACAGAAACTTTTAAATAAATCGGAAATAAAAATTCATTTTTTAGGTCATAACAGTAATACCAGCTGATACTGCGAAAAGTGTGTAGGCCACGAAAATGGGGTGCGCGTCAATAGGTATACGATTTGACATGTAAATCAAAACACCTTACCGCTCGACTAATTCATGTTTCCTTCCCGATAGTTTCGCTTTCCGTTTCCTCAGATCATCCTTTAGGTCTTCCAGCGTCCATTCTTCGTATTTACTCGCCATCTTAACGTTTTGGTGAAGAAAACTCAACCAAGTTCAACTTGCAGCCAATGTTTACAATCGGGCCCCACTTCCGATGTTGCGCGCGCAAACTTGCTTGTAGAAAGTCTTGATAGAATATAGAATAGAATAGAATAGAATAGAATTTATTAACCAATCAGGTGCCCACGTGGAGCGTACAATCAATACCCCTCCCCCCTTTCTTTGATACAATTGATTCAAACAAACATGTACAACACACAAGAAAGTTACAAATTTCTCCAACACTGAGATCTGTTTACCATTATGAGGATCAAAGGCTAACTAGCGTTTATGAGACATGTTATTATATAATACATGTACAAATAAAGCTACCCGGAAAGTTCAGACTCACGTCGCAAGACCATAACATGACAAATAAATTTTGATAGTGCAAAACACACCTCAGAGTTACCACTGCTAAGCAGCCAGATAAACTGGTTTGGGGACGACAACAAGTTAAAATTTGCACAAGATTTGCTTGCTGTTTCGTTTAAAGAAAGGCGAATATTACTATATTTATTACAATTAATTAATACATTAAATTCATCTTCGATCTCATTTGGACAGAAGGAACAAGTTCTATCGTTAATAGGTGTATTATTATACCGCCCATGTTCTATAGATAATCTATGACAGCTTAGCCTGAATCTAGATAATTCCTGTCTATATTCAGCACACTTAATAGTATTAAGATAGGTTTCCTTATGAAAATGAGACTTAAAAAGTTGATAGGTCCTAAGTTTCACACCGGAGAACTGATTATGAAACTGTTTCACATCTGTAAGCATATTAGCACAAGAATTAGAGAGTTCAATTTTACATTTCCATAAATAACGATATTTCTCCGCTAGACAGCGTGATACTTGTTTCGATAAGCACTTAGGACTTATTTAAGTTTAAATAAATGAACTCGAATGAATGAATTCACTTAAATGAATGAACTCGAAGCTATTATAGCTCATAGCTTCGTCCCTTTGATATGAAGGGAGACAACTCGATTAACATACAAATTAATAGGCAATGGCCTAAGACGGCTCACATTTATAGTCGTGATTTAGCCTTATATATCGGAGGAAAGAATGTGTGATGGTTACCCGAGAATAACTCCCTCGGACACTGGTGTGTGTATATCTATTGTCCAGGCCGGATCAGCTGTCATTTATGACGTCAAATGCACAGTCGACTTTGTGCTATTTTGGTACGTTCTATTTTTAAATGAACAGGTTTCCTCGACAGTAACGTTTTTGTAGGCCAGTCGTACAGAATTATTCGTTTCGGTCGAGATTCCATTTTTATCCAATGCAAAAGGATTAGTTATTATTCATTGTATCATATATTAACTCGCAACCGTCTTTTAGTTAAATAATTTGCGATCATGTAAAATTATTGCTGTTTCAAAAGTAACTTCTTTTAACGAGCTACGTCATTGTAATGTTGCAAATCGAACTTGCCGTAGATCTGGTAGTATGACACAACGGGAACTTGACCTGGTCATCATCGGCTACGGCTGTAGGCGCTTCGATGGTCTCATCGTTCGCAGATTTCATATCTACATAGTATATAGCCCTCAATGTTGACTTCAAAGTCACTCCTGTGTTTTACCCACTCTAACTTTGAACCAGATATTTTTCTGGTCTGGCCTGGACGCGTATTCTTGTGACAACACTCACACTTCGACATGTTGAATGGTACATTACTGTTCATAGAGAGAACTATAATGATTCTTAAATATAACGGGAATAGTTCAGGAAAATACACATGAAGTTTCCCTCGTTTTTTATACATGGGAAGTATTGCTGACCCATGAAACTAAACCCATTCAGTTACGGTGACTTGGACATGTTATGAGTGTGCTGCAATAAGGGTCGGGTTGTAGTAGTGAATGCAAAAATGTGTATACACAGTTATATCTATATTTTATTAACTGAATATCACTGAAGATATTTTCACATAACATAAATAAATCCAAATGTTAAATATTAGAAAGAAAGAATAAGAAAATAGGAAGAAAATTGTTCTGATCCAAATGTGAATCGAACTCATAGCTCAACAAACTGGTCACCACACTGTTTTTGAAAGCGAGCAGCCTAACAACTGGACTACGACGACGCCTACTTGAAAAGAATTTTTTACTTGCTCATATAACGTTTCTGGTAGAATACAAGCGAAGCATTTGCACAATTTTTAATTTTGATGAAATATGACACCTCAAACCAGAATGATATTTCAACCGATTGTAACACTAACCATTGTGATAATAAATACACACAAATTGTTTTGGTTTGAGGTGTCATATTTTATATATGAAGGAAAATCCCTTCAGAAAATGTCCCTAAAATGTCGAAAGAGCACATTCGACCGTTTTCAAACTTGAATAAATCCAGTTTAGAGCAATTGACAATCACCATTTCGCATGATATGAAACTTCAGCATTTTTACAGCACATAACAATAACTTTCACCCGTTTCACTTTCAAACGAAAATCATGTTCACTACCGTCACGTCCGAGGGAGTTATTCTCGGGTAACCATCACACATTCTTTATGGATGCGATACATTAGACACAGAACTTCTATTCATGCATTACATTAAAAATATTCTTATGACATATGATCAGTGAATTGATATTCTAGCAATCTTTAAACCTAGTCCTATAGGGCAATGGGCACGGCCTATATTCCGCGAAAATATGAGGGGGATACGCCGGAGATGGTAACCAACACTTGATAACTCTGCCTGTATCTCTTCGATATTTGATTCTGTTTAGTTATTTTAAACCTGTACAGATACCCGTTTCAAAAATATATCTTTTGCTACACATTTCTTTCACCTCACGACGAGAGGTTTACCGTGAAAGATGCATGGTGTCGATTCGATGGGAATTTTTCGCGATACACCGGCACAAAACGTTTTAATAACTTTGATTGAAAATGCATAAAAAAAATACAAATCTAAATAAATAGTTTTCATTTCGAGTATTATAGGATCATGAAAAAAATATAAATGTTTTTGTATATTCTTTTAAGAAAACAGAGTTCACAGCCTGCCTGCATGATCCCCACATTTATCTCACACTATATGTGCAAATAAAATATCGCCCCACTTCAACCCCACTATCGTCTTAGGCTATGCATGAAAGAATGCTTGCCCAACAAAATCCCCACGTCGGACTTAAACTTTCAGTACAGCCCGGCACATTCCCTACATTGGACTTTGTCTACGAGCGCTGGAAAAAGTCCACCCCACCTAATCCCTACAAACAACTCAGTCGATTAAATCCGAAGTTCATTTTCCCTACACCAACCCCTCGTTAGACTTTGAATATATAGCAGATAAAGGTATGCCCTACATCATCCCCACGCGAACTTTGAATTCTCGCCCATTCACCCGTCATAATCCCCACATCAGCCCTACATAATCCCCATATTTATGCTAAATTTGCATAACCGTGGGCAGCTGCCCCACACAAACCCTACGCTATCCCCACGAGGAAAGTTCCAAACCACGCTTCGCCCCACACGAACCCCACGCGCCCACCAAAACCCCACACTTTCCCTACGCAATCCCCACGTTTATGTTTGTAAGGTGGAAACCTTTACACTGCGCGCGCCGGGGTCAAAGGTCAGTTCCGGTGACCTTTAGCGACGTACACCAAACAGAAGCGAGTATTTAAAATCCGTCACAGAGCTCTCGTCCAACCAGAAGCGAGTATTTTGACCCAGTGCATTATGGGACATATCCAAGATGGCGGTTCCAAAATGACGGATCCAACATGGCGGCTCCAAAATGGCGGCGTATGAGAGCTTCTGGACATGGACCTGATCCGGTCACGTGAACGGAAGCGGAAATGACCTCACAGAGGTCATATGCAAATGTCACTTCCGACCTCAGCTAGCGTGCTATAAAAGGGAAGCGGCCTGACCGTTTCATCAGACACTCTGTCAACCACCAAGATGTTCACTTGTACTACGTGCTCGAAATCATTCACTCGTCTGCACGACTTGCGCCGCCATGAGGCTACCAAGCACGAAGGAATCGCCCGGTATAACTGTACGATATGTACACTGTCGTTTCAGCGCCCGAATCATTTACAGCGCCACACACGTGCACGCCATGAAGTACCCAAGCGTCCATGCGAAGAATGTGGTCGGCTTTTCAAACTGACCAGTCAGTTGCTGCGACACCACCGCACACGACACCCTGTTCCGCAGCCACGTTTGCAGATAGAAGAGCCCGTAGGCATCAATATCGAAACAGGGGGAACTCCCACCCATCGCACGAGGGACGATGATGATGTCGCCTTAATTCAACAGTCAAATTCCGAAGACAAGACCTTGGGCCAGATTTTGTACGACGTGGAGGGTAAAGTACACTTCGTGGACGAACCCATAAATGTTCCCAGCGATCTGTCACACGAAGACCATCCAGTGAGTGACATTTATCGGCGCTATTGGCCCATGATCCGGCACTGTTTCTACCGTCATCGCCCTATTCAAGATATCTACAATTTCCGACTGACTGACCTCACCCGTCTACGCAACTACGTGGAAGCCATCTTCAATGACCAAGCTACGTCCTTCAAATTAAATCTGGCGTTTGGCTATGTGCTGCAGCATAAGGACACAGACCAAGCCCGATATTTTTACCCGAGCAGTAACATCCGGGTATTTGACCAACCGTTTACCATCATTAACCGGGCGTCGCTAGAGGCGATGCTGGAGAAACTGAACACCGTGGATCCCTTGGAATGGGCCCAACAACAACGCCCCAACACACAATGGGTCGTAGAGAGGGTGACCAATGTTACGTTTTTCGTTACCAAGCTGACCGACCACCCTCATCGGCTGAATGCGTCACTCATGCACTGATGAATACCATAACATGCCGTACATACTCTATATGTCTACATGTTGGTCGTTGACGTTACGGAGGTGACCGAAGAGACACGGAGGTTACCGAAGATGTCACGGCTCGGTCCTCGACTTGGGATAGTTGAACTGAGTGTGCTAAAAATAGATCACCAGCTAGCGTGCTATAAAAGGGAGGCGGCCTGGCCGTTTCATCAGACAATCTGTCAACCACCAAGATGTTCACTTGCACAACTTGCCAGAAGATGTTTACTCGTCTAGATAAGTTACGACGCCACGAGGCCTCCACCCACAACGATGCCCGGTATCCTTGTATAATCTGCGCACGGTCATCCAATCGGAAGGATAATTTACTGCGCCATGAGAGGGTACTCCACGCGGGTGCGACAGTACTATGTAATGATTGTGGTCGACTCTTCAAACGAGTAGGTCAGTTAGTCGGACCCAGTCGGCTTAGACGGCACCAACGTTTGAGGCATGCCCCGTCTCTACGGTTTGGGCGACAACTTTCCACTAAAGAGGAGCCGCGGAAGGTCAGACCCAGTGAAGATGAACCCGGAGAGACGAACGCCACTGGTGATGCGATGACGAAGAGCCTGCCTATACCCACGGTCCAGGAGGGCCTGGATATCCAGCCGGACCCCGCCGTAACGGTTTTGAGTCATACGCCTGACAACATCGAACATTTTCTGGACGAGCCCATAAATGTTCCTAGCGATCTCTTACAGGACGCCCAGCCAGTGAGTGACATTTATCGGCGCCACTGGTCCATGATACGGCACTGTTTCCACCGTCATCGCCCTATTCAAGATATCTACAATTTCCGACTGACCGACCA